>LR749522.1:2055290-2138899 GCA_902729485.2 Mus minutoides
GCATCTGGCTTTACACAAGGTGAATCCCTAACTTGAAAGGGGGCTGTTGTAAGGAAGCTTCATTAGTTCTATCAGTGTGTGTGTGTGTGTGTGTGTGTGTGTGTGTGTGTGTGTGTGTATCTGAGAGAGAGAGAGAGAGAGAGAGAGAGAGAGAGAGAGAGAGAGAGAGAGAGAGAGCCAAATCTATAGCCATACTGGTCTTGGAACTGTTAAGATTATCAACCCAATATTGAAACTTAAGTGCATGATGTCATAACTTTTAGGGACATTACAAGTCACACATTGAATTTTTAAGAGAGCCATGGTGTGCCAACTCAATAAGCCATCAGGGCAGTTACTTCTTTAGTGTCACAGTTCAGAGAGTAAACACTCCTGTTATAGATCTGGCAAGGCTCCTGCTGGGCTAGCCCTGCATTTCAATTGCACTGTCTTCCAGCTTGTGGCACTTGGCAGGGCCACCGTACCCATAAAACAGAGTCTATAAATAATTACTAAATCAAGTTCATACGGCATATGGAAATCAATTACTGTTCAAATGCCCACAGCAGCCATTGATCCAAGCTGCAATTATAGAGCCGTACTCACTGTCTCCAGCCCAGTGTGCAGCCATGGATAGGCAGAGATTGGAGCAAAGGCTATGGAGGCAGTATTGTGCTCTCAGATGGGTGTGGAAGACCTCCTTCCCTTGCTGACATGGTGGGTGCTGCTGGCTCCTCAAGCGCAGCATCTGTGGATGTTTTCTCTTAGAAAACCCACCTGGGCTCCTAGTTGGGGAGCAGGCACAGCCAGTAGGAGCTGCTGGGGCTCTCTCTCTCTCTCTCTCTCTCTCTCTCCTACTATTTGTTTACTGATTGATTGAATATTAATTTGGTGGAGAGACTGAAAAGTAGAAAATGAGTCTACTGTACCAGTTTCTTAAATATTTTAAATAAAATTTCTTTGAGCCCAAAGCTTTAAGCCTTTTATCAACTCAAAGGCTATTTCGATCATAAACACATTGGTTCTGTCTTCTTATGAAATTTTAATTGTATTTTCTCCATAAGTTCTTTACATGCAAACCAGAAAACCGAGTGCGTGGCATGAGATTGCTCCTGATAAGGAGTCTGATGGGCGTGTTTTCTGTCACACAGGAACCTTGGTAATTAATACTGGGAAAATGTGTTGGCTTTGAGTATGGACATTCTCTGTAGGCAACAAGGATTCTTCTAGATTCCTTCCTTTTACATATGATTGGAAAACATAGAAAAAGATAAGTTCTACCATTAAACATTCATAAACATGGAATAATGCTCATGAAGAAGATTCTACATAAATCTCACAAGTGTCCTGGGACTGAAGAAGGACACTCTACATATTCTGCTGGCAATGAGCCTCTGCTCAGGAGCAGGCAGCTTCCCTCCATCTTCAGGGTGTTCGAAGTATAGTCTGGGAAAGCCCATGGAGCAAACAGCAATTTGCTCCTTTGCTCATAGTACAGGAAAATCATCAAGCAAGAGACAGAGCCTCAGCTCCATTCTCCATGAGTTCACAGAGCATGTGAGAGTCACTGGCCTGCATGGGGCATTCATTAAATACATCTGAGGGCCCTGTGACAGGCAGGCAGAGCTGCCCTCAAGCAAGCAGGCTGCCTCATTTAACCGGAAGTCACACAGCTGGAATGTACTCCAGTGGTCCATCTGTGAGTCTGCTGCCTGACATCTGGCTACTTCATGCAGGTCTGTTTACCAGTTTGGGTGCAGTACTCAGAGAGCGTGATGCAGGACACGAATGCTGCAGTATTTTTAGCCCCAGCTGGAGGCATCCCCTCATCCCTGACTTCTCTCCCATCCCCAGCTGGGGAAAGTTTTGCAATACTGAAGCCCTCAAACACCAGGGATCCAACTAGTTGATTGACAGTAAGAAATGTGTAACTTGAAGGGTTAAGGGTGTGCTTTGGAGGGAGAGATGTCAGCTTCTATGGTATCCTGATACTACTGGGTGCCAGAGAAAAGAGGTGACATCTATGTTACACCTCTGAAAGAGGGGTGAAGAACTCTTGAATTGGGGACCAAAGAGGGGGGTGACATTTGGAATATAAATAAATAAAACAATAAAAAAGGAGATATTGTCCCCAGGACGCTCTAGACCTGGGGGTTGGTGCTGCTGTTTCCTTAGCAACAGTCATGACAACATATTGGGGGCTGACTCTTAGCAGAAAGCGGCTATCATCTCTGCAGCCATCTCGGGCTATTTACTTTCAGGTGGTACTTTTTCACCCTGACGAGAGACTTGTTTTCCTAGCATGATGTTTTTGCAAGAAGCCTACCACAGCTGAACATACTCTGATAACATCTTGTTTTTCTCCTATACATCCTGGGCATCTGGTTAAGTGTCTCCAGCTGCACGCCCCAGAGAGTGCATATATACTCATAGTTGTCTTCCAATAAACAAGACTTGAGATGATAGCCCGTGTTGTCTCTATTCCTCGCATCTCTTTCCCCTCCGTCCCCACTCTCTCTCTCTTGAGGACCCTGTTGACTGACCCATGGACTGGGTCAACAACATGAATGCCTTTGTCTTATAGAGCTCAGTGGGAGAATGGGATAGGGCAACTGGATAAAGGCAGGGGCTTGCAGGGTCAGCATTCATGACACAGGACAGACCAGAGCCAGTGATGACACGCCTTCATGGCACAGAACAGGCTGGTGCATGCACAGCCAGTGATGACATGCCAAAGCTGCCTTCTCTATGGTTTGACAATCTCTAACTGCTACAACATTTTTCCTGGGAGATGATATAGATATTCTTTGATTTTGTTTTTTCCTCTCTCCAAGTAGGGTTTGAAGAGATTGTTTTCCACTTCATGAGACAGCATCCTGAGGTACCTGGCAGAAAGGTCAGTCAGGTCAGCCACAAACCTCAACTACTGTTGTACTTGGAATGTCCAGAAGCAAGTGCTCTTTTCTCTCCTTCCATCAGCACAAACCAACAGGGGTTTGAACAACACAGGAGCAAGAAATCTCATCTGATGGCTCAATTAAGACCAACGAGAATCTTAATGCCTATGACAGCTGGCAACATATGTCAAAGCAGAAATAGCTGACAAAGGAAGCAAGCAAAGCTCTGTGCTATTTTTAAGTCCTTAAACACAATCCTTTGTCACTGAATGAATTGTCCTAGAGTCAAGATTTACATGATTCTGCAAGATTACATGCCATGCATGTTATACGTGACCCCGACACGGAAGAATCCTGGAGGCCTTGGTGGTTTTGCTGTTGTAGGAACTTGTCTCTTCAGCCCTTCTCTACCTCAGATGATGGGGCTGTGTTGTCATGCTGACAGACAGGTCTCTAACTCATTAAACTGAGGGCAGCTACACCCAGGTGATCCAGACTGCCCAACAAGCTGAGATGGCTATTTGAGTAGATTTTAGCTGTCATAGGATGAGAACGGCTATGTCCAACCTGAGATCTGAGGAATGAGAGCTGTTCACGAAGGGAAGGGATGGGAGAGCTAGCCATCAACCACAAGGAGGTGGCATTCCCTGTTCTGCGATTTCCCCGGGGTTCGTTGGGTTCTCTTCCAGCATTGAGTGCAGAAGCAAGACTGATGGCATCACTCTCCCCTGACAGGGGAGCAGTTTCACAGTGCAAGAATGCAAGAACAGCTAAGATAAAGTCTCCCTTACACCTGCTGCTGAGGATGGATGATAGGGTCTCACCTGCTGGGTCCTGGACACTTCTTCCCAGCAGCAACAGAGTTACAGTCACCATCATGGCAGGGTGCTAAAGGTCAGTCAGTATCTGTTCACCTTTCCTGGACTCCTGTCTGCCTGGCAGTGCTTGCCAGTCTGAATTCTGGCCTATCCCTGCCTGATGCCAAAGTCAAGGGAACTCCCATGTTTGGACTGGCATTACAGAAACACTCAGGCCTACTTTTATAAATAGAGGTCCTTTGGTCCCTCCATCAGGCAAAGGCAGATCAGGAAAGCCTTTGTCCATCTCTTCTAACTGAGCAAAGCTCCCTGTTTACTCACAACAATATTTGCAGGCAACCTCCTCCCTCGATGACGTAGTACTGGGAACTCTCTTGAGGACTCAGATGTCAAGGGCTTCCCAAGGTCATCCCAGGAAGCACCAGTGCCCGAAGAGTCTTGGGAATGAGTGGGGTAGCTCACACACCCAGCTGCAGAGGCAGGGAATGAAGCAGGCATACTGAGTTATTTACAGGCCACAAACCTTGAGACTTCTAGGAAATAGCCTCTAAAAATTAAATAAAATGAAATAAGATGATTCCACGACTCTTAAGAACTCAAAGATCTGCACTCCAAAGTCCACAATTAACGAAGAAGGGCTACAGGCTAATTAATTATTTTTAGCTTAGATTCTATTTTAAACGCCATCTGCCAGCCTGAGACCCAAGTTCTTAGAAAATTCAAGCAGTTATGAGGGAAAGTAAGGATCCCATATGTCTGTTACTTGGACAAAATGCTAAAATCACATTGTGGAAGGGATTATTTCAAACCCTTGTTCCTTAAGACTGGGTAAATGCAGCTGAAACTGGCTTTTAAAGTGTCACATTGCCTTTCTTTCCCAGGGATGTGTCCACCAGGTCCCAACAGCTTGTGGAAAAATCCATACTAACAGGGCCAAGTCCTCTCTCAAAGTGACTTTGTGAGCTTGCTTTCTTCCAGGTGTGACAGGTGTTTCCAGCTCACACTGCAGATCTTTGCCCCAGAAGCAGATCTTTCTAAGACAACTCTGGAGAGTCCCTTGATCTTTCAGTCTCTAGTCCCCAGCACTCGCTACAGGCATTCTGGGATAGCAATTGGGAAATGCATACCAGGCATTGCAATGTAATATTCCTGTCTACCAACTTCATGCCTGAGAACTATGCAATCTAGCCAAGAACAAACAAATAAACAAATGAGTAAACAAAAAACTCAGTGGTTTAAGTAAGTGTGGTGAACTTAAAGAGAAATGCAGCCCATAGTCTTGGACATTTTAATGCTTGGTCTCCAGTGGCAGTCCTATTTGGTGTAGTTTAGGTGCCTAACCTTGCTGGAAGCAGTTGCCACCGGGACTAGCCTGGTACCACAGGATATCATGACATAGAAAGGCAATGTCAAGCCTTGTCTGAGCTTCCAGATTGCTGGCTTAACAGCCTTGTAAATCCCCACAACTGAATGGATAAAGCTTTAAAATCAAGCTCAGGCTTGGCTTCTGTCTCTCCACACATCAAAGGAGATCCTGTTGGGCTGCCTCTTTGGAGAAAACTCACTGAGGTCAGTAGTAAGATGAATTGGAACAAAAGCATGAACAGATACTTCTGTTGGGCCTAAGCAGCTAATGGCAGACCAGGGCTTTGAGGCAAGGTTGCATATCTCCAGCTGTGGCCCTGAGACACTGGCTGGACTGGGAAATATCTTCTCAGATACTGCTGTAGCTCCAAGGTGGCTGCTCTGCATTTTGTACCAGGTCTGCATGAATGCCGTCTCCTGGGTACAGTGGCAGCAAGCACCAGAGGAGAGTGTGAGGTGGTATGTTCTGTCCATTCCCGGTACAGAAGCTAAGTGAGATCAGAACACATTTCTGTTGCTGGCGGTGAAGTAGAGACTGCAGGCTCTGGATGGTCAGAGAGGCTTGCCCGCTTCCCACTCCTTATACTGCCAGGCTGGCCTTTGATTGTAAGGACCTGGTCTCATAGGGATGTAAACCGATGCTCCCCAGCTTCCCACATGTCATTAGGCCATGCATCAGGCAGGCAGGGATTTAGTTAGGGTTTCAAATAGCATCCCTCATACTATTTCACTGCAGAAGCAGGAAGAACTGGAAGCCCTAACAAATGTTGGGAAACCACATCCCTGTCTCAGATACATATCTGCTGGATAGCATGCTTTCTGGGGCTCCAGGAGAATATCACCTTTGCAGACAAAGTTAGTAAAGCAAAGGACACTGTCTTCAGTATGGTGCTCAAATCATATCCTCTGATAGATTTTATTACTTGCATTGTGATTGCTTAAGCCCCTGAGAAGCAACAGACTCGGGGAAGCATTAGGTGCTACCATAAGGAGGACTCCACCCAGCTCTTCCCCATGACACACCAGGCAGGGTACTGTACCTTGTTGTTCCACACAGCCTCATCACTTAAGATCCTTCTGCCAAGCGTCCTTGTGGTGCCATATATGTGTTTCAATTGTAATTATGCATTGTGTAATGTTTGTCTCCACAGCAATGCCATCTCTCTGAGAGGATATACCTACCTGCTCAGTGTTGTTCAAAGTGCAACCAGTGTGCACCACACTGGGAAAGTGCAGACGGAAGGGTCACCATCAGGCTGGACAGATGGAATGATTCTCTGGTGTTTTGTAGAGCATCAGTCATGGGGCGTGGGGTGCTTAAAGAGCCAGAGTTTTCTTGAAGACAGCACAGGGCTTCCATTCTAACCACCCATTTTTAGCCATCAATGAAGACAATTCTTGTGTTTATGTGCTGGGTGGTATAGCGATCACAGCATATATATTTCACTCAGGGGAACAATCATTAAACCACATGTCAGAGAAAAGTTCTTTCGTCTACAATCTAATGTGTGTGTGTGTGTGTGTGTGTGTGTGTGTGTGTGTGTGTGTGTGTGGGATGTGTGTGGGATGTATTAAAGAATGTTCAGTCTTTTCTCCTTGTTACTTTTGTTCCTCTGTCTGGTCACTTAAAAAACATGCTTAATCACAAAGCAGATCTTACCCTTGGTATTGAGAGGATTGTTTGTCCAGAGTAAATGCTGGGCTCTGGGCACCTGTGGAGCCATGCCCATTTCTGTGAGGGTAAAGCAAGTGTGCAAGAGAGAGTGAGCTTCCCCTCCCCTTCCTAAGCACACCACAGCCATCATATTGCTGACACTAAAACATCAAAGTCACTCTGGGTTTAATCACTTCTTTTAGTTTTTAAGAAGTGAGTACAAATATAAGTTCAGCACCCATCATTAAACTCAGCTAATCTTGCTGGTGACATGTGTATCGGTCCATCTAATAACTTGGAAGATTCTCGGGGATCCTGGCAATGCTCAATCAGGAGGAATCACGGATAACATGGTCAAGTTGTCTTGACGTCCTCCTCCTCCAGCAGTTTTCAATATGTTGGGCAGATAGAAAAAGGAAGATCTTGCAGAGATATTGCTCCTTGGGGAATTCTCTGGCCATCCCAGCTGGCCAGCAACTGAGATCTATCTGTGAGGCTGATGGGCCTTGACACTGGACCACGTTTAGAGCAGCTACAGATGCTCATGTAGCTCCAGAGCTGCATGTGTGACCCATTATTCTCCGTTTCTGAGGAATCGTGTTCATTTATCACGATGTGAATGGCTACAGTGATTCTCCCCACACTCTGTGAATCCTCAGAGGAAATTCTCACATGCTTTGACCCCACAAGCCAGTTTTCACAGTTGAAGAATCATTTGTCCCTAAGAGGTGGACTCATCTTCTCACTGACTTCAACAACTTTAAACATTTTTTCATTGCTTTCCAAAGCAGAGGGAAAAGGGATGCTCCTTAGGGGCATTTGTAGGTTCTGAGGAATCTTACATTCAGTTCTGGGGTACAAATGCTTACTCAAAGTCCACCATCTTTTGAGGTGCCTCAAACCATTGCTTGAAGTTAGTGTGTGTGAAGCTTCTACCCAGCATGGGGTTAGATCCCTCGAATTCTGATATCATGATATATTTCCTTATCAAGACTATCAACATTTTGTCCAAAGCTTGAGGATTAAGGATGTTACCAAGTTCCATGGCTGGTACTGTACACATGGTAAAAACCCATAGCCAGGGAAGGTCACAGGACGAAAGAGAGAACATTCTCATACTGTTTTCTAATTGGCCACGTTAACGAACCACTTTCTTAGTATACACATTTACAGCAGTAGATTTGTGTGGTTCCTAACCTTGACCCCAAAAGCTTCTTACTGCAGGGGGCACAAGCTAATGCAGAGACTCAGAACTATTCAGAGTCCAGGGGATAATCAACTCTTAGTGCTCAGCACACAGGACATGCATGTCATCTCCTTCCACCCATGCTTAAGAAACATCATGGAAGACAGAGTGAAAAGTATCTAACACCCTGAGGGCAGGAAAAGAGCAGTGAGATGGTGTGCTTAGCCATCACACCCATGACCCCACAGAAGTTGTGTTTTACTGCACAAGACCTGTAAAAGAAGAGCTATTGATGGTTGGTGAGGGGGGCACAGTCATTTTTCTTTGGAGTGCATAGCCATTGCTATGCCCATGTCACAGCAGAAGATCCTACACACATTCACACATGAGAATCACCAACTGGGCTCAATTTGTTAAAGAAAAAGTAAACAACAATAAATATAAATGGCACAAAGGCTTCGTAGAGTAATTCGGGATACATATGCAAATAACATATAGAAATGAAATGCAAAACATATGCAAATAGCTTTCTTGTGTGATTTTTCCACTCCTAGAGACTAAATGCTCTTTCTTTCTCCCAATCTCTCCTACATCCCAGGAAGCTGATAAAATTTCTGCCACAAAACATTCATTATTTTTTTTTGTCTAAAATACTTGAAATGATATGATACCAACCCCCTTCTCTATATTTTAGCCTTTATGTTGGTTGTTCTTGAGATCCATCAAGATTATTGCATGAACCCCTGATGGTCCTCCCTCATTGCTGAGTAGGACTTCACAGAAGCTGGCTTCAATACTGATCCATCAGTAGTAATTTGGTTTGTTCCTCCTTTCAGCTATGACAATAAAACAACTATGCATTTATGTATACAGGGTCTATATGGACAGCCTTTATCATTTCTATTGGGTAAGTAGATGGTTGTTTATAAAATGGCTAGATCCTAAGAGAGGCATGTATTCAGTTCTTTGGAAAGAATACTATTTCCAAAGTGATTGTGCCATCTTGTTTTCCAGTCAGCTGTGCCTGAAATCTGCCTCTTGTCCCTACTCCTACCTAGCTGTGAACCTTGTGAAAAAAAAATCTGTCAAGAAATGCCCTCAGGTACAAGAACAACATGAATGTTATGGGGTAACCCACTACTTTCTGGTTTGATTTAAGGTCCATTCCACAAGCAAAAACTGTGACTATGAGTTCATGACTGTGTAGCTCACATGCCTCAAGGTAAACCCATCTTGAGTTCTGCTAAATGGACAAGCATCAAAATGCTCTCTAAATTCATATCTCTGTACCCACAGGTTACTGCAGCTCAGACATCAGGGAAGTTTCTTTGTGAGATGGACAGTGGTTATTGTAGAAATTCACAACTGCTCAAGGTGCAGAGCAAGGGTCTGTGTAGTGCTGAGGCACAAGTTAAACATATGACAGTTCTCGGATCTCCGGGCCCCTTGTCAAAGAAGATATGGAAAAATTCTATGAACTAGGGGGTCTCAGAGGACTGGAGAGAAACAGGGTATCTGGACATAATAGGACTGCTGTGTTCATAAGCTGGTAACAGCTGAGGACATCTGTGTAAGACTAAACTCTCCTTAACAACCTTCTCTTTTTGCCTTCTTCTCCTTCCTTCCTTCCTTCCTTCCTTCCTTCCTTCCTTCCTTCCTTCCTTCCTTCCTTCCTCCCTCCCTCCCTCCCTTCTTTTCTTTTCTTTCTTTCTTTCTCTCTTTCCTTCCTACTGCCCTCTTCCTCTTTCTCCTCCTCTTCTTTCTCCTCCTCCTCTCCTCCTGTTCCCCTCTTTCTCCTCCATCACCACTACCATCTTCTTTTTCTTTTTAAAATTAGTATAGTGTTGGCCTCTCATGAGTTTTTCTGAAATCAACTCATGTCCTCCTTTGATGTTGGTAGATTAAACTCTGGTTTTGTCTGTGCCTTGTGTTTTCTTGGAGGGGAAACTACGTCACTATAAACTTCACTATTCACAGACAGAATACATCTCTTTCTCAGCCATTTCCTTCAACTAGATTTAGAAATTTCTCTTCTGGAGGACTGGTCATCTCACATTTATTTACAATATTTGCTACCATAAAACTGTTCATAATATTTTCTTTCTGAGTTTGTAAAATTTTGACTTTCTGATACAACATTTGTTTTGACGTTCTAAGTATAATCAACTGTGTTACATGCATTCGCACTGCTGTGCAATCTGTCTCCTGAACCTTTCCATTGTTCTTCATGTGCACTGAAGCATCCTCCTGTCTCCTTTCCTCTGACTCTGGAACCTGTTGTTCTCCTTCATGCCTCTATATATGTGAGTTTCCTAAACAGCTCCTGTGACTCATTAAATGACAGTTGTCAGTTCTTTGGTGTTGTGGCACTTGATAGATTGACATGTTCCAATGAACGACTTCATACCCATGGATACAGTGGCAGCCGCTGTATGAATTGGACTCAATAGATTTAAAAAAAAAAGGAAGAAATGAAATTAAATTGTTGTGAGGTATCTACCAGATAAGACTACTCAGGCACATATTTAACCCAATTGAAAGTCTTTATTAAACAGCTGGCAACTATGCTGTATGTGTAAGACCCTAGTGCAGTCCCTGAGCCTTTCTCAGGGTGGGCTTTTAGGCACAAAAACTGCATCCTGGTTTTAAAGACCCCATTTGACAAGAACAGCTAGAAGTAGAGTGACAAAAGACAAAAAGCAAGGTTAGTATATTTAGTGAATTTTCTAGAACTATGGACATAGATGGATTGTTCTCATTCTGGCAAATGGTACTGCCCACATACTGGGTCCCAAGGCCTGAATGGTACCTTTATCATGGCATCATCATGCTAAGGGCCTGTTACAATATCAGAAACAAGATCTAATGGAGGGGGATCAAAAAGAGTTGAAATGAGGGGGTGGAGATGATCAAACTCCATCCATCCATCCATCCATGCATATATACATAATACTTTCATACATTCATACGTACATGTATACATACACACCTATATGCATACATAATTTATATACATGCATACACACATATTTATGAAATGTTCAAAGAATAAACAGAAAATACTCTATTGACGGGGATGCTCACAGTTAGCTATAGGATGGAACACAGGGCCCCCAATGGAGGAGCTAGAGAAATTACCCAAGGAGCTGAAGGGGTCTACAACCCTTTAGATGGAACAACAATATGAACTAACCAGTACCCCCAGAGCTCACGTCTCTAGATGCATATGTAGCAGAAGATGGCCTAGTTGGCCATCACTGGGAAGAGAGGCCCCTTGGTCTTACAAACTTTATATGCCCCAGTACAGGGGAATGCCAGGGCCAGGAAGTGGGAGTGGGGAGGTGGAGGAGCAGGGCAGGGGGAGGGTATAGGGAACTTTCAGGATAGCATTTGAAATATAAATAAAGAAAATATCTTTTTTTTTAAAAAAAAGAAAGGAAATACTGTATTTAAAAAAAATAGGGGAGGCAACTATCCTTTTGTGGCTAGCTTAGCCCACTCAGCATAAACTCCCAAGCCTTAATAGACTCTAACAGGAGTCAGAAATTCCAAATTCTACTGTGTGAATATGCCTCGTTTGCATAAGTATCCATTCACCTGCAGAGATGAGTTTTTCCATTCCTTGCCTCTGTTACATAACGTTGATGTGAGCATCCATAGGCAAGCATGCTCTGTAACCTGGCATCATCTCTTTGCATGTGTGCTCAGGGGAGTTGCTGGGTACCTGTGATGACTCCATTTTTAATTTCTTAAAGAAGCACTTCACTGTTCTCCACAGCAAATGATCTTCTAATTTACCATGAGCAATGGACTTGAATTATTTCTTTAGATTACCACCAGACTTGCTGCTCTTTTTTTACACTAAACATGTTAACGAGGAGGGGGTAACACTTCTTTATGACAATGATCTGAATTTCTCTGATAATTAGTGATTTCAAATGTTTCACTGTATTATTTAAGTTTAATTTTTGGAGAAAGGTCATCTAATCCTTTGGACATACCTTGTCCTATAACTGCACAATCTTAAGAAACTCCACCATCTTAGCCTGATAGTGGTCATTTGCATTTCTTCCTCTTTTCCTGACTAGTCTGGTTAGAGGCATGTCAACACTGCTTTCTTTATTAATAAATATTTTTATTCATTTTCCTGATTTATTATTTTTGTTCTAAAATTTATTTTGTTAATAAAATTAGCAAAATTTATTTTGTTAATAAAATTTTGTTTTGAAAATATTAATTTTTTTCTGAAAACAGAAGTTTTTGTGTATTTGATTTCTGTTGTACTTGGAGTAAATATTGCAGGAATTGATTTGAGTCTTCAATTATGATATGAATTTTACAAGCACACAAAGCACAATCAATTTCATTTGTAGTTCATTCTAGTTAGAGTATTTTCTATTATATCCTTAATGGTTTATTTGAAGTTGTTTTATTTATTTACTAATATAGTGATGTTTGTTATATTTTAAATGCAATGTGATCAGAAAACATCCCAATCTGAACATTGTAATGCTTTAGAACTTATATAATATCCTGGCATGAAGTTATTTTTGGTGTGGATTAAATGCCATTGTTGCTTTATTTTTGTGGCTACTTAAAAAGCTCATGCACTGTGTTTCTGTTTATTCTGCAAGTGTTAGATCACGTTGTCTAATCCATGTCCGTATACATTTCCTGTATGTAAATTTTTTCAGTTGTTGATAAAAGTAGTTTGATCTCTAACTGTAAGACTACAAGCGATTTATTCCTTCTGTTCTATTTGGTTTGACTTTGTCTATTCTAAGGTCCTATTGTGCGCATGCATGCTTCTGATTATGTGTTCACTTAATAAAGTGTCTGCTCATAATTATGAACTGATACATTCACTGTGGTGATCTGCCTTTCATGGACACCTAACTTGAAATTAAACAACTCCTTCTTGGCAGCAAGTAGAAGGTATCCATATGAAAACACACAGACACACACACACACACACACACACACACACATAGATACATACATACATACACATATACACACATACATACACACATACATATATACACATACACACATAAAAACACACATACATATATACATATATACATGCATACACACATACATGCTTACACACACATAAACACACACATACACACATACATACATACACACATATACACATGCATACACACATAACATACATACACACATACTTACGCAATACATACTTACACACACATAAACACATACATACATACATACATACACACACATACACACATAAACACACACAGTTATAATTTTATATATAATTTTTGTGTGTTCTTTCCCACAGTACAACATTCTCATAATATGACTTGGGAGAAAATTTTACTTTTACTAGTGATCCATATTCTACGCTACAAAAGTTTTAATTAAAGTGTCAGGTTACTATTGTATAATACCCTCAAACTCAGACATTCAATGCTCTTCCTGGATTAGTAAATGTGGCCTTTAACATTTGAGTGTTCACCTGGGTAAAGTCAGAATTTTATAAAGTAAAATTCTATGAAAATAAAGAATATCTGACCTCTAGGATTTCAGGACAAAATTGCTTAAAAAAACCTAAATATCTGGTGCAATAAAGATGTTAGTGCACTACCTCCCAGTCAGTGATAAAAACAGCCAATTTCCTGGGTTTGGTGACAGCTCTCCAGTGGATTGATTGGCATAATGTCTCAAACCCGGTTTTAAATTTCTTAGAGAATGATTCAAGTGAGGCTGATTCTGCAATGATGTTCATGAAACCACAGAATATAAAATGTTGGAGGAATTAACCCTATTTAAGTCTTTTGTATCTCATGCCTGCCTCAAACTTCCCTGTGAATATGGCACATTTGACAACTCCTCTCTTTCTCCTTGGAACTCTGTTTCTTGTCTGTACATATGCTAGTGAAGGTTGGTTTCACTGGAAAATCTGTAGGGAAGACTCGGAACATTTTGAGCTGCTGAAAATTCAGAGGAATGTAGAGAAGCCTAGAGATAAAATGTGGTATGTTGGCCTACTGAACTTCCAAAGTCCTTGGCTGAGCCATCCTTACCATTCTAAATGTAAAGTCTAGCAAATATTAAAATCCTTTTTATGAATGGTGCAATTTTCACTCACTCACTCAGTCACACACACACACACACACACACACACACATATACACACACATATACACACATACACACACACACACACACACACACACACATATATATATATATATATATATATATATATAACAACAAATAGCTAGTTTTTTTATAACAAAATCATGTCTCTGTTATAAAAAGGGGCATTCAAATTGGTAACTGCATTTTGATATAAAAAATAAATATTACTATTTTAGATTGAAAAATTAAAATAAAGGATTAATAAAGTGATTTAAGGTTAATAAGTTTTAAATTGGATTGGGTGTGGTGACACATGCCATAGCCTCTCAGTGGCTCCAAGCAGAAGAATGATAAATTTGAGGCTAACCTGGGCTAAATAGCAAGATCAACAATAACAACAACAAGAACAATCTAAAATCTGATAATTGAGAACTTGTAAGAATCACACTACATTCACCACACTTAACAACACACAGTGGTGTTCACTCTGTAGCTGTACCAAACAGAGCTAACCCCTGATGGATGGCAGTCCACTATGTGCTCCCTCATGCTTCTGGGGCTGAAAGGGCAGTTAGTGACCTCAGCATGGCCTGCCCGCACTTAGCATCTTCTGCCTGTTTCCTTAGCCAAGAAAACTGAGAGGACTCTAAGAGAGGCACAGATGTTGATTACTCCTGCTCATTGAACTCTCCTGCCTTGATTTGCTATAAAGACATGATGCTTGAAGTGCATATGGGAATTCAGGGATTTGGCCAGTCTGTGTTTGTGATCACTTGTGGACTACAGTATACCAAGGTTTCCTTAAAGAAGAAAAAGGAGCACACATCACATAGTCAGCTTGCTCTTGAAGCTTCCACCACCAAGCAATGAGCCTGAATGCAGAAGGAGAGGAGTGTGTCAATTCACATCAGCACTGGTGAGTAGGGGTGCCTGTCAAAAGAGAAATTCCCTCATGTAAGACCTCCTGGCTCTTCTCTCTAGCATCTGAATACAAAAATCACCAGAAGCTTTCTCCACATTAAACACAAGGCACAAACCTAATGCCTGAGGGAAGACTGCCATTTTGTGTGTAGCAGTTTCAAGGAGACTGCCATGCAGCAAAGAACTTAAGGGGATGCAGCCCCCAGTTACTCACTGTGGTGACTGTTGACCTGCTAGGTGTGGAGGATAGCCTGAGCCCAAGGCAATCAGCGGCCAGGCTGGCTGAAGTGTAGGATGCACCCAGGACTTCTGCCGTAGGAAGTCACACAAACATCACTTCCAACAGGAAGAAGTGGCAAAGATAACTGATAATCAGCATCACGGTGTCTCCTGGGTCTTCGGCATGAGATGGTGACTTCATGCTAAGTTCTCACTTTAAGCTGTTGAGTAACAGAACAGTATTGAAAGTGACACAGAGTGCCTGGTCCACACCAAACACTAATTACTGTCGTAGGAACAAGTCTCAGGGTCATAAAAGCTGTCATCTTTTGGCCCGTGTTTCTGCTGTACACAGTCCCATTGTGTGCTTTGCTGGCACATTTTTCCCATTAAGCAACAAGTATAGATGTTATAAACTCACACCCAGATCCCTCTTCATTTGGCCAGCAGGGTCACTGAGAAACAAGATTCCCCCAACCTTTCTTCTCACTGAGAGACACTCCAAAGTTTTAAAGAGGCTGCGATGGCTCCAGAGCTATGTTGCTGAAAATGATAGGTGGAGAGTGTGAAGTGTGGCTATGCTTCCACATGGACGACTATGGTGCACCAGTCTCCCAAGAGTGAACACACACATGCACACACACACAGACACACACACACACACACACACACACACACACATGCACACACACACACACACACACAGGGGCAGGGGAGAGGGAGAGAGGGAGGGAGGGAGGGGAAGGAAGGAGGGAGGGAGAAGAAAGGGGGAAGGGAGAGGAGGGAGGTATTTATAATACACAGTGGCTATGGAATGTGGTCTAATGCTTTGAGTGGGCCTGGAGATGTTGCCTTGCTCAAACCTGCATGGTGGAGGAGTGTTACAGCGGCAACCAACCCCACACCTGCATAGTGGAGCAGCTACAGCCAATCCCAAGCCTGCATGTGGAGGCGAGTGTTACAGCTCCAACCTGTATGGTGAAGGAGGCTGTTAACTAAAACCAGTGGCCTGCTTTACTCAGTCCAGGCCTCCAGGTGTCATTCCAAATTCTGTTGTAAAGAACCCTTGTGTAGCTCCTCGCTTCCCAGAAGCCTTAGTTCCTGGAACAGAGAGATTCCCCAGAAAAAGCAAGGCTTACAGACCTGCGTCTCATAGAAAATGAATTCTGCATCCCTTCACATTCCACAAGAATTCCAGCATTTAGTGTTTAGCATTTGTCATTTGTAATCTGCGCTCTCATCTTCTAATTCTCACACCCTGGTGCTTGACAAGGGCAGTCTTTTCAGAAAGTGAGGCCAGAGTGCACTTCTCTTAGAGTTCTGCTTCTAAATGGATATCCTGATTTGAATGAAAATAGCCCTAGTAGGCTCAGAGGGAGGGCCATTATATGAAAGGATTAGGATTTGTGGCCCTGTTAAAGTGGGTGTGGCCTTGGTGGAGAGGGTGTAGCCTTGTTGGAGTGGGTGTGGCCTTGTTGGAGTGGGTATGGCCTTGTTGGAGAAAGTACATCCCTGGGGGTGGGCTTAGAGGTTTCAGAAGCTCAAGCCAGGCCCAGTGCCTCATTTTCTCCTCCTGCTGTCTACTGATACAGATGTAAGACTCCCAGTTACCTCCCTAGCACCACATCTGCCTGCATGCCACCATGCTACCTACCATGACAAAAATGGACTAAACTTCTAAACTATAAGCCAGCTCCAACTAAATGTTTTTCTTTTTAAGAGTTGCTGTGGTCATGGCATCTATTTGCAGCAATGGAAACCCAAACCAAGACAATGTTTGGGACCTATAGTTTCAACCAAGTTGTCAGGGAATATAAATGAAAGCAGTGTCTGTGGAAACAAGGGTGAGGTTCTCTCAAAACAGGAGGCAAGGGTACCATGTGTCCCAGCTCTCTCACTTCTGGGTACATTCCAGCAAGACCACTCTATATCTGAACACCACAAATACCCCTGCACATTCATGTTTAATGCTGTTCTGTTCACATTAACCACTCTGTGAAATCAGCCTTGACTCCTTAATGGTGGAATGTTTGAGTCCCAAGACTCCAGCCAGTGACAACTATCTTTTCATGAAGTACAGTTACATTAGTACTAAGAACACATGTTTGCCACCACGGTGGTCTAGAACATCCTGTGGATGGTTAATTGGGAGGAGGTTTGCAGAGCATTCACAGCTTTTGTTAGGCAGTGGTCTGCTCTGTCAATACGATACTTTGGTGTAACCCCATCCTTTTGAATCTGTCTTCTTGAGAAATTGGGGAAGTCGGGTCACACCATATTTAAATATCCTGATGGAAGAGTCTCAGATTGTAAATCCCTGAGTTACATGAAACCATCTTCTTAGCACTCACATGCCTTTCTTCCCACATTTCTTCTGCCATAAATCGCACAGGTCCACACACTAATTTCATGAGTTGGCAGCTCCTGCCTTGGCCTTTCTCCACAGTTCTTTGTGAAGAATGCATATTTTTATAATAATTCACTATCTTGAATTTTTTCCAGTATGAAGAGGGGAGAAATGATTTCTTCCTTTTATTTTCTATCTGATTCAACATGAAAAGTCCTTTGGTCTCTAAGTCCATTAAGTCTATTGGCTCCAAACAGCCCTGAAACTGTCTTTTTTTTTTTTTTCCCTAAAATGTTCAGGAAATATTAGGCAATAGTACTGATTTTACTGGAAATAGCTTATGAATTCATTTTGTTTGGATTTTTCTGAAGTTATGATTTAGTTTACTGTGTTAATGTTTTTTGAATAGGTTATGACTTTCACTTTATGGAAATATTTGGTATAATGTATATTTTCATATGCACAAATGAACAATCAAATAAAATGCTATCAGCTTGATAGTGGGAAGCATGGGAGGGGGGCTTGAAGGCTCAGAGGGACTGGAGGAAGGAAACAGAGAGGAAGTGATGCTATGGTCTTAAATTCAATTAAAAACATTTTTAGAAAATATATTCCTGTGTGTGCTTGTTCTGTGTGTAGAAGTGACTGCCTGCGTGTACATGGAGGCCAGAGGACCATCTTGACATGCTTCTCTGAAGCTGACCATCTTATGGAGGTTTGTTTTGAGACTAGACTCTCTCTGTGGAGTGAGGCAACCAAGATAAGGCAGGCTGGACATAGACCTCAGGGAGCCCCGTTTCCACCTCCTCTGTGATAAGTTACAGGGAGACACCACATGTAACAGTTTCCTTTTTCTTTCATGGGTTCTTGGAAATGAACTAAGGTTCTCGAAGGTTCATGCTAAGCACTTTATCAATGGCGATGTCTCCACAACCCTGGGATAAGACACATAACAGTTTTCTCACTATTTCATTCTTCCCCAAACCCCCTGAGGACACATTGAGAGGAGAGCAAACTTCACAAAGGGATGTTGATTGCTTATGCTCGCCTTCATCCCAGAGCACTGCTGTAGAGTCGTCACAACACAAACCGCCAAGTTGACATCTGGTAGGTAGGCCTTTGTGCATGCCTAGGAGGGACCAGCTCGATTAAGGAGAACCTCTGAGAACAGCTGTGACAAGTTTTCTTGACTAAGCTAATCAAAACAAGGGAGGATCCATCTTAATTGTGGGCAGGACCCTTCCTGGAACAGGAGATTCGGGGCTATAGAAAGTGAGGCAATTGTTCTGAGGACCAGCATGCCTGGATTCATTCATTGCTGCCCTTCTTTATTGTGGAAAGGATGTGACAAGTTCCTTCAAGACCCTGTCATTATGACCCACTGTCATGATAGAATTGTAAATCAAAGAGCCTTTGTTCTCTTAAGTAACTTTGTCAGGGTGTTTTGTCACAGCCAAGAGAAAGGAAACCAAGGCAAATGCAGAGACTCTACCTTCTCTTGTTGCTGTATAATCTGTAATTCCTGTAGTCTGCATTTCATGAAGTCTGAGTAGCAGCATGAAGCTTTTATAGGCACAGCGGTCACAATACCAGCCTGTGGGATGTCCTATTTCTTAAGTTACAGGCAAATGATTAACTGGTCAGGGTACTGTGGTATGAGAAATGTAAGGGTCCCAGAGTCACTGGTCACACCCTGACAGCACTATTCTTCTGTAAACTCATGGCTCTCAACCTAAGACGATTGGGTTGGAAGCAGCAGCCAAGCAGGAAAACATCCATGACACCATGAAGCATCTGAAAGAACATGGCACAGTGGCCTTGAGCCAACCAAGCCTTCAGTGTGGACAAAGTCATCAGGTCACAATTGCTAACAGCCCACAGACTGTCAGAGTCAATTCTGTCTCCATTAATTTGGTGATGAGTTTATTCCTTTCCATTATTATGCACCATTTCATGTATCATTTTAAGCACCATTAAGAAATGCACAAAATTCACTTAGCATTTTAAAATGCTGAGTGTTGAGGCTATTTTATTCTGAAGAAGTTTAAAGCTGTAATCAGAAATCATTTCATGTTGCAGTGTGAGCATTTGTCCCACTGTGATGACACATTTGCAAATATCGATTGTTTTAGGGTAGGGGTAAGGCAAATAAACCATGGGTTGGAGTTGTACCTTAATCAGTAGAGTGTTTGACTTCTATACATGATGTCCTGAGTTCAATCCCCAGCACTGGGTCCAAGCATATTGTGATAGCACATGTCTTTAATGTCAGTGCTTCACAGGGGAACAGGAAGATCACAGTTCTCTGACTGCATAGAAAGAGTTCATGGCCAACCTGGGCGAGATTGTGGACACTCTGGGCTGTATTAAACACAGTCTCAAGAAACTTGGGAAGCCTAGCTTATGTCAGTCAGACAAGTGGCATAATTCTCCTTCATTAGAACAAGGTACACTTGAGCCTAACTTAATGTCCTAACCTTTTTCCTCTTTCTACTTGGTCACCGTTTTTCTGTAATGTCCTCTTTATAGGGTCTTTTCCAGTAACCTCCATGCCCTGAATTTGTTTAACCATTTCTACTTTGCATGTTCATCCCTTCAGGGCACATCTGTCCAAAATGAGAAAATGGGACAGGAATGTTTGGTCTATGACAGAATGTTATGTCCCCAGGTCTTGGCTCCATTTGGATTTCCCAGTTGTTGGGGGTGTCAAGGTGGCCACAGGGACAGGACTGTATTGAGTGATAGCAGTGCTTGCTTGGCTCAGAAGCACTTCCCTGGTAAACCTCTCCTTGGCTTCCCCCATCAGCTCATAGACTCTACCTGAGAAAGAAAACACTAGGAAGAGGCACACATTTGATACAGAGATCCCAATTTCAATGGGAAAGCTCCCTTCATAACTATAACTGCCCATTGAGATCTCAAAGACAACATTGGCTTCTTCTTCAGCCAAGATGTGTGTGTGGATGTTGAGTTTCTCTAGTGGGTAATACACACTCATGTTTCCATGGACAGAGGCCATGACATACCTTGAGTGTCTGATGCGCTCCCCTGGGATCTCCTCACACCCAGGCGTATGCAGCACAGCCCATCAGTCCCTGTGCTACCTGCCCCTCCAGTTCTCTCTATGTAGTACATCTCAGCCCACAGATGGTCCCCTGAGTATTAGCTTGATGATTCCAACTTAGGCCCCTCTCATCTCCTCTCTTTTCAAACATGGAATTTCGGGCAGGCTCTGTTCACTGAGGTACTAGATTTTCTCCCTTGGAAAATCTAAGTGAAAGGAAAAAACCAAGATGCATGTGATCACTGCCTGCCTCTTTTTCTTCTGCTTCCTTTTCATTCTCTTCCTTTTCCCCCACCCTCAACCACACTCCTATTCTCTTCTCCATCCATGTATTCATCCCTATCAATATCCTTACCCCATCTCCATCCAGCTCCATCTATCTCCATCCATTCATATCCCCATCCATCTCCATCCTCATCTTCATCCTCATCCCAATCCCTATCCTTATCTCTACCTTCTTTCCCATTCCTATCTTTATACTCATCCCTATCCTTACCCCACCTCCATCCATCTACATCCCCAACCCTCTCCTCATCTACATCCCAGTCCCTATCCCTATACTCATCCCTACCCTCTTCTCCATCCCTCACATCACCCTACCCCCACCCACCTCCATCTCTACCTCCATCCATTCCCACTTCTATCCTCACCCTCAACAGTACTGCAGAGGGCCCTGACTACAAACCTATTTATCCTCCCTCTGGTTTCCACTGAAGTGATAGGGAAGCAAAACTGTTCCTTCTCACAAGCAAACTCTGGCATCCTCAGAATAATCCACTGCGGAGGGTGATGTGCAAGAGAACGTGTGAGGATGGAGGTCTAAGGGTAGCCACTCTGGACATTGTGAAGGTTTAGGAGGGGAGGGAGGAGGTGAAACATAGCAAGCAGGCTTCCTCCTTTACCCTTGTCCTGTGCTCCACGTGGGCTCTAAGTTTCTAGTGGATCTTCCATCCAAGATCCAATCTCAGACCTACTTCTAAGAGTGTAAAGCCTGCTTCCATAGGGAGAAGACATGGCATGTATGTGAGTGTGTAAATGAGTGTGCTTGTCCCTGGTCAGGTGCCCATGAGCATAATGTATGTGTTCACTTACAGTCTATAAGCGATTAGAACTAAGTAGAGTGAAGTTGGTCAGTTCACAGGGCAGTTAGACTGTGATATAGAGAGTGTCAGTGGGATCAAGCCTGGGGTAGAAGAGGTCATCACAGCACAGACTCATACCTGATGTACCCTAGGTAGTCAGATCACAGGTGTACAACAGAGAACACTGGTTATAACTCTTCCAAAAGGTATCTTTTATGTTTGATATCACAATACAGTGACAATACTTCTCTGTTCTCTTTCTTCTGTACAAACCCTCCCATTGACCCTCCTCACTCTTCTTCAAGTTATTAGCCCCCTTTCACTAATTGTTATTGCATACATATATGCATACATGCATAGATTCCTAAATATGACCTGTTTGTTCTCTATCATGTGAGTTGTATATGTTTTCCGGGCTGAAAACTTGACACTGGACAACCAAATGGTCATGGGATATTTCTATGTTAAACTTTCTGAATTTGAAAATATCACTTGGTCTTGAAAAACTTGAAAAAGGAAACAGATACAAGGTTGGGTGGGTAGAGGAGGGGATATGTTTGACAAACTTGGGAGAGGAGGTGAGTGTGAACAGAACTCTCAAAAGGACTAATACATTTTAACAATAAAAATTATGAATTTTTCCACTATGTATTATTTTTCTTGTTCATTACTTTTAGTCAAATTTATTAGACTTTTAAAGAATTTCCTATATAAGTCCTGGATCTTACCACTTCCCTCTCCCAACTCCTTCTTTTCCCTCAAACAGAATTCATGATGTCATTAATATTATTGTTACTATATGTATACACACACATGTATACATATGTATATATAAATTACTGAGTTCATTCAGCTCTGCACATATGTGTATTGATCCAGGGATGATCACTTGGGACTAGTTAACTAGGATGGGGCTTGTTTCTGGGGGAAACTGATTCTCTCTTTCATCAGCTAATGTGCATCTGTAGCTCTTCATCTAGGCGTATCATCACGTAGAATTTCCCCTGCCCTTGTTGGCTTGCCAAATGGTGTTTCCATTGTACTGGTTTTGTTCAGGCATAAGATCTCATGGTTGTATTTTCTCTGTCATTTCTAGGGGGTCATAGTCTGTCAACAGATGTCCTGGTCCTCTTTCCACCCTCTCTTCCATGATTCTCCAGAGCCTTAGGGTTAGGGATTGCATTGAGATCTCAGTTGTGGAGATCTATCAGCCATTTATATTTCCTGTGTGTTGATCAGGTTTGACTCTCTGTAAGTCTCCAGCTGTTCCAAAAAGATGTTTCTTTGATGATCATCAAGAGCCACGCCTATCTGCAAATTTCACTGTGTGTTTTCTAATTTCATTTGTGAGCAACAGAACTTTATACCTGATCACAATATTTATTGCAAAGTGGTTTAGCATGGGTGGTGCAGACTCTGATCTTCCTCTTCATATTGACAGTTTTGTAAAACATTTCAAGCTGATCTCCCTCATGTTATACAGGAAGCACATAGCTTCCCAATGCTTGCCTCCTCTCTCCCGCATGAGGAAATGCATCTTCTAAGTGTATTCTAATCTAACATGACTCTGTGAACAAAAGTTCCCAACATGCATCTCTTAAACACCAGGCTAAGTTATCCACAAACTTCTTTTTGTGTATTATGGTGTACACTGTCAAATGATTGCAAAGGGGCACACACGCCTTCCCATCTAGCGAATTTCACATCCTTTCGCTGTCATCTGGATTTCTGTAGAGTTATATTCTTGCTTTGTGATATTCAGGCCAATACATCTTTCAATAAAGAAGGGCAGTTCATAAATTAAGAGAGATTCTTTTCCACATCCTTGTTATGGATGATGTAGAAGCAGAAAACCCAAACTTGACTTAGGAGTTTATGTGAGTAGATGCATTTGGGGTGACCTAAGTCTCCCCATGGAAGACAGAGGGATCTTTCTGGGACTGGATAGAGCTCGTATTTATCACACTGATGTGACCGGGAACTCCCAGGAGTGGGGGAAGAAAATTCTCTTTTGTTGGGAGGTGGGATAGACGTTAGCTGTGCCAGGTGAAACGATTGTGGTCTGTCTTGTAGAGTCACAAGGGGCTGTGCTCACAGAGCAGGAAATTGAAAGGCCTGGAAGAATAAATCCCAAGTGGGACATCTGGATGGCCTGTAAGGAGATACAAGATTGGGGAAGGGTTGACTGTGTAGAAAAATAATAACCAAGGTTTGGAAGGTTGTTCCCAGAGGTTCCCTGTTTGTAAAACAGTATAGAAATCTGACCTAAGAAAGCATACTCACTGAGAACTTGTCATTCTTTACATGAAGGAAACCTCCTGTAGTTGGTTTCAGTGAAGAAATTGCATCCTGCAACATTGAGCCCAGATCATGATTACAAAAATAAGGGTTTCCTATCAGCTTTGCAAATCAGACTCCTTCTTGGCACACATTCACAATCCTACATTCAGTTAATGTGTTCCAATAGCCAATTTAAAGTCCTTATTCCTGTCTTCAGGACCTTAAAGTAACATAACACCCAGAAGTGGACCAAAGGATACTATACTGGCAGTAACAGCCAAGAAGGCAGAGTCCTGACAAGGTGAAGGGATTCCTGACTAGTCTGCCTAGAACTGGGAGCCTTGGTGATAGAGGGCAATGGTCCAGCCAAGTTGCATATGGAAGATGTCATCTTGCAAGTTGTGAGCAGGGATGAAGGCATAAGCATCTCCTGCCAGGGATCAGGGACAAAGCATTGTAAATAAGTCCAGAAAGAGGAGAATGGATGGCCATGGGGGAGATTTGGGGCTCTGCCAGAGGCTTGGAGAACAAGCAGGTGCCTCATGACACTCCTGTACAAGGCTGGGATGGAAAGCCAAAAGAGTGGAGTCCACAAGGAACTAGAATTGCAAAAGAGGAAGAAGTGAGAGCCTGTATCTGGAAGACTCCAGGGCAGAAGGTCAGAGGGTGGAGGGGAGGACAAAGGGTGGGTGGGGGTGAGCTGGAGCTGTGGATGTCCAGCTTGTTTCTGCTGGGCAACCTTAAGTTTGTCTTCGACAAGCAAGGCAGAGTACTGATGAAAACATTGGTCCTGAGAGATAAAATTGACCAGAAAAAAAAAATCACAATTTATAAGAAATACACTTGGTAGGGAACTGTGAGAACTTTGTGACTATTTTCTGTGAGTTGTAGCTTTCCGTGCTTTCCCTACCTTTGGAAAGGGCAGCGTATTTTAAAGGAGTGAAACAATTTACCCTTTGTTTGACCTCCATTGTTACAAACTTATTTTTTAGACCATGGAACTGTGAAAACAAGTAAACTTTGGAGACTTTTGCTTTACGTGGTACTGGTATGGGCTTGTGCCCTACCAACACTATCCTGATGGATTTTTATTTTGTGATATTTGCTTCTAAAGTGTTATTGAATACTCTTGATATATTATCAGTGGTATCTTACTTAGACTGTTTCCATAGGCACATCAGTGTTGGTGAAGAAATCTGCTTATAATTTTATGAACGTATAAATGTCACTCCTATAGACAGGTTTCTGAAGCCATGTGTTTTATTATTTCTTTTATTCATTGAGATTATAATATAGTTATATCATTTCCCCTTTCCTTTCTTCCTACTGTATAATTTTCCTTACTCTCATTCTTGACAATTACTCAAATCCTTTGCCTCATTTTTATCTAATAATGCTGCATGTTTCAAAGTTATTTTAGCATTTATTTCTGACAAACTTTGGTAACAATGTCCTATAATAGGGCTTTTGGCATGCTCCCTATAACTCCACAGTAATCAAAGCCAATGGTTAATTATACAAGGAAGTGGCTATAAACCCTTTCCATGCATCAGATAAGTGACTGGCTAGTTATGTCCCTAAAGCAATTTCACTGGCTCCTCCCTCAAATGATCATGGCTACTCAGTTTCACTAGCAATGGGAAGACTGTTGGCAAGGGATAGGTAACATATGACAAACCAAGGATGGACAGCAGTTAAACTCTCCTTTGCAAACTTTTAGGGAGACTCCGTCAACACACTGACAACTTCCACTGTTCTTGGGCTACAGGGGTGGGGCTGACATTCATCTGAATTTATTCTGGGGCACACTGATGGAGACAGATGGGGACCTTGCAAGGATTCAGAACCAACACTTGTTTGTTGACTTGAGACAAACAAAATAACACAGTCAAATAAATAAATAAATAAATAAATAAATAAATAAATAAATAAATGAATGAATGACAGTAAACACTGGGCAAGCATCAATATATCCTCTACTAGAAAAGCTTCCTAAACCATGGCAGGGAAATCACAGCATGTGGTTATCTTGCAGAAGAACAGAAAGGCATATGAAGAAGACCCTCTCCACTCCTAAGACACCCATGTGCTGGCACTAGAAGCCAGACTCTCCAAGTCTATCAGCAGAAAAAGGGATATGAAGTAGCTAGGGTAGGGATGGAGAAGGAATGGCCAGCTCTTCTTTTGAAATCACTTCTAGAACTTATCCTGTGCAGAATCATGGAAATAAAATTAATTAAAATACTTGTAACTAACAATAAATGATCAATCACGTTCCCAGAGACAGAATTAGTGGCAGTGGGTGGCTGAGTTAGATAGCCCTGAATTTAAATGCTTAGGGACACACAAATTACATGTACACCACACATGCACAGATACAGAGAGACAGACAGACAGACAGACAGACAGACAGACAGACACACACACACCTCTCTATTACATCAGCTTGTCTAGCTTCGAAGCCTGAGCCCTGGTTTTATGATGGGACATTGTCTTGCTCCTGGGACTCAGTTGTGATCTTGTTGAGGTCCTAGGCAATCTCTGCTCTGTTTGGTTAATGTCAAAGTTGACATGACATGTACTTTGTCTTTGGAGGACGAGCTTTTTCCCAGCTGTAACCAGGTGCCTGCATTCATCCCAGAATGTTTCCTTAGAGATGGAACACTGAAGCTCTCACCCATAAACTTAGCAGTAGGAACAGTACTGTTACCCAGCTCCCTAACAACATGGGATATGACATGTGGGCTAGGTGACGCTTAATCGAAATAATCTGTGTTCACTGATTGCATTTCCCAAATAAATTAATAACTGTTTTCACAGTGCTGTACGGTGCAAAGCTGTTCAGGAACAATAGACCCAGGGTAATCGTTCTCATTTGGGATGAATTAATCCAGCTCTGAAAGGGTAACTAGAAGAAATTATTTACAAAAATTTATATGTCTCCTGAGGATGTACAGCATATTTCCAAATGCTTTGAGTTACATTTCTTCCAATATACGAACCACACCACAGATGGGCCATACTGTAGCAAAACTTTTCCCACAACGCCTTTATGAAGAAGAGAGAAACTGCTGGAAACAGGACGGTGTAGGGAAAGTACCACTGAGTCAGTGGGAAAACAGCTTGGTTTTATTTCCCTGGGGTGACTTCATTTAGCCCAAATAATTTAGAAAGTGTGTGTGTGTGTGTGTGTGTGTGTGTGTGTGTGTGTGTGTGTGTGTGTGTTTATACAACCAGAATGATAACGGTGTCTGCCTCTGAAAACATTTCCACTCACAATTATACCTATTAATGGGACAGACCTTTGAGATTGTCCAACTCAAAGTGATAAATATAATCCACAGATGTGAAGTTAAATCTAATGAACAAGTGCCAGCAGAATCTGGATGGCTGAGCCTTCAGGGAAACGCTTCAGCTGTCCAAAGGAATCAAATGTGCTGAGATGGATGGCTGAATCCCACCTTGAGTTACAAAGAAGGTGTCTTTGAAAATTACAAGGGAGAATCAATAGCTTCTAGGATGAGGAAAGGTCTCAGAACTTAAATGTTTGGGACCCTACTTGATCAGTCAGCATCCCATACACTGGTGCCCAGAGCATGTGTTTACAATCGCTGGTGAGTCTCTCAGCCTCTGAAATGAATGCCCATGGACCCTCCTATGACAGGATCCTACAAATACAGCTAAAGTTGCTTAAAGGGGGAAGACAATGTCTCTTGCACTTTATCAAAAAGGAGGGAATTGTTTTCTGGATTTACTAATGTTCTCAGACAACTCAAAGCACTTTCTTTCTTCATGTAAAGAAGACCTGGGAGCCATTGTTGCTACCTGGCCCTGACATAAATTAGAGGATCTGCCATACTTTCATGGAGGGAGGTCAGCTGGGAAGCAGGATTCCTGGTGGAGGAAGGTGTTTGCTCCACATTGCCCTGTGAATTGGGATGCATGCTGTCACTGTTCTCTTTAGATTCTACACTTCATAACTTAGTAAGAAGAGCCTTCATTCCATGATACAGCTCCTCACTGTGTAAAATCCTCCCATTTGTCTTACCTTGGAACCAGGGCCTGTTTTAACCTCACACATTTATAGTACCGAGGCTCCACAGGCAGTTGCTGGAGTGCTGAGCATTCTGGGAACTTCCCAGGACCCATGCTGTGTTTTGAGATTGCACTTCGAATAGCTATAAAATCATCATTCCTGTCTTAAGACATATTGGTTTCCATTGCTAACATTTTAAAGATGTTCTTCATGCACCTCTGGGGTTTAAAACAGTGGGAATCCATGAGAATCACTTGGAAGTCATCCTGTCCGCCCACATCAGCAACAATGCGATGAGAAACATGTATGTATTATATTGCACTCTCAGGAACTAGAAAATAGACAAGAAGGATAATATTGTTCTCCCTTTGCAAACTGGCAGGACTATTGAGTAGAAGGGGGCAGGGTTAGACCATCATGAAGAAATAGTCTAGAAGACACTCCTTGTAGCTCACAATTCTTCACCATTCCTTAACTAGTTCAGACACTAGCTAAACTTCAGACAATTATATGAAATGTAACTCACCCACCAGCCTTCCCATATGAGGGTTCATAGGAGTCTCATGGAGGGGCATCATCTTACTTGATCATTCTCTGATGGTTGGAATATTCTTGGTCCAGAAAGTGGCATAATTAGGAGGTGTGGCTTTATTGGAGGAAGTGTGTCATTGTGGGTGTGGGCTTTAAGACCCTCATCCTAGTTCCCTGAAAGCCAGTCTTCTAGCTGCCTTCATAACATGAAGTGGAACTTTAGCTTCTCCAGTCCCACATCTGCCTGGATGATGCTATATTTCCACCTTGATGACAACGGACTGAACCTCTGAACTCGTAAGCCAGCCCAATTAAATGTTGTACTTATAAGAGTTGCCTTGGTCATGGTGTCAGTTCATAGCAGTAAAACCCTAACTGAGGCACAGTCTTACTCTTTAGCGTTAGCCAGTATTAGAGAAAGAGAATGGTGAAAGCTAAGGATGACTTGGGTCTGAATGTGTTGACATGAACGTAGAAAAGGAACTGTGGTGGAAAGGGCACGGGGTGGGGGGAGGTGGGTAATAAAGGGGAGCAGTGGGCAGGGGTTAAGGGGGAGGGAGAGAGAATGGGAGGGGGAGGAAGAGCAAGGGGCAGGGGTAGTGGGTAAGGGGGATGGGGGGAAGAGGGAGGGGAAAAGGGGGAGGAGACAAGGGGAAGAGAGGGAGAGGAGAGGGCAAGAGGAGGGGTTGGAGGAGAGGGGGAAGGGCAGGAGGAAAGGGCAAAGGGAGAGGGAAGAAGGGAGAGGGGAAGGGGAAGAATGGAGCGGGTAGAGAGCAGGGGACAGGGGATAAGAGAGGGTATGGGGCAAAAGGAACCACAAAACAAAGTTTACATGTTTTTTATGCTAGTCAAAATTTTTAAAAATGGGGAAAATGAAACGGATAAAGGAATTGTTTTAAAAACCAAAGCAAATAGAGGGAAAGCTAAAACCTAAAAGCAGTCCAGGGCATCAAGGAAAACTCTCCAAATGTCACAAACAGAACATGAGCAAGACTGCGGCTCATCCATAACACTGTCATCAGTGGTGCTATACTACTTAACTTCTTTTCTGGGGATGCATGCCTTTGCCTGATCCAGTGAGTCCCCTTTGGCTTCAGCTGCTGAGTCCCCGCCACTCTCAGGACTCCATCCCATTGTTCTTCCTCCATGTCACGCTGTCTACTAAAGCATGAATGGATGTTTCTATTTAACCTAGGGAAAATTCTAGAAAGATAACTCTCTTAGGACCCGATACCTTGTATAACAAGAGTATGTTACCATTATATACCCAAATAAAAAATTATACAGGCATATAAATCATGACTGATAGAAAAGTGCTCTAGAGAAAGTTTATCTTTTATCTATATTTTCTTTTTTTTCCAACTTTTATAGATATTTTCTTCATTTACATTTCAAGTGTTATCCAGAAAGTTCCCTCTACCCTCCCCCCTCCCGGCCCTGTTCCCCTACCCACCCACTCCCATATCTTGGCCCTGGCGTTCCCCTGTACTGGGGCATATAAAGTCTGCATGACCAAGGGGCCTCTCTTCCCAATGATGGCCCACTAGGCCATCCTCTTCTATATATGCAGCTAGAGACATGAGCTCAGGGGGTACTAGTTAGTTCATGTTATTCTTCCACCTATAGGGTTGAAGACCCCTTCAGCTCCTTGGGTACTTTCTCTAGTTCCTTCCTTGGGAACCCTGTGTTCCATCTAATAGCTGACTGTGAGCATCCACCTCCATGTTTGCCAGGCACTGGTATAGTCTCCCACGAGACAGCTATATCCAGGCCCTTTCAGCACTATCTTGCTGGCATATGTTATAGTGTCTATGTTTGGTGGCTGATTGTGCAATGGATCCCTGGCAGCCGCAGTCATTGGGTCCATCCTTTGGATTCAGCTTCACACATGATCTCTGTAACTCTTTCAATGTGTGCTTTGTTCTTAATTCTAGGAAGGGGTGACGTGTCCACATTTTGATCTTCCTTCTTCTTGAGTTTCATGTGTTTAGTAAATTGTATCTTGGGTAGTCTAGGTTTCTGGGCTAATATCCACAGATCAGTGAGTACAAGTTATTTGAGTTCTTTTGTGATTGGGTTACCTCACTCAGGATGATGGCCTCCAGATCCATCCATTTGCCTAGGCATTTCATATATTTATTGTTTTTAATAGCTGAGTAGTACTCCATTGTGTAAATATACCAAATTTTTTGTATCCATTCCTCTGTTGAGGGACATCTGGGTTCTTTCCAGCTTCTGGCTATTATGAATAAGGCTGCTATGGGTCACTTGTCTGGAGCCACTTTTGAAGCTAACAATGCTAATTCACTACTTTTTACAGGGACAGGGTCATGCCCACTGAACTCAATGTCAAATGATATTCAAATGAATAACTTTTGATTTAGCCTTATTCAGGTTGTAATATTATTCTTTCAAATATATTTCAATGATAGTAAGTTCAATGTATTCAGCCACTTCTGTCCAGATTCACCCTCCAATCTCTGTCAGTATTCTCCAAGCTTTCAGTAGCAGCTCATGATCTTTGTCCAGCTGGAGAATCAGCTAAAGAATGAGAAGCCTGGCTGCTCTGTTCACATGTATTCTGGTTGAAGTGAGGTGAACTTTCAAAGTCTGCAGATCCCAAGAGAAACCTGCATTATGCATATCTCCCAAGAGCAAAGGTTGAAGACTACTGGCTAACACAGTATAAGTCATGGAAGTTAGACTCAGAGGACAATTCTCAGCACACGAGGACATCTGGTGGCAAGAGTTTTCATTCTTGATCTCAACAATAGATGTCTCTGCTCTAGGTCATTGGCTTGTTTTCTCTACCTTTGTATCTCATTGACTTCTCTTTGTCTTACTGAGGGTTTCTATGGCTGTGAAGAGACACTATGACCATGGCAACTCTTATAAAGGAAAACATCTAATAGGGCTGGCTTACAGTTCAGAGGTTTAGTCCATTATCATCATGGCAGAAAGCATGGCAGCTTGCAGGCAGATTTGGTGCTGGACAGGCAGACCTGATGCTGGAGAGGAACTGAGAACTCTACATCCAGATAGGTAGGCACAGGAATAGAGCGGGGCACTGCCTCTGGCTTGTGTTTCTGAAACCTCATACCCTAGTGTCACACTCCCTCCAGAAGGGTTACACCTATTCCAACACGGTCACACCTCTTAATAGTGCCATTCCCTGTGGGCCTATGGAACCTTTTTTTTTTTTCAAAGCACCACAAACCTTAGCTTAGTCTTGGCTGAATGCTAACACATGAGACTTCTGCCCTGGTTCTTTCTCTGGGTGATATGCATTGCGTTTATTTCACTACAGACCATAACCACATAAGGTTCTGTCTCTGAGTGAATAAAACTCCATGTGGCTTGCTGCCACTCCCACTTCTTGGGCTATGTTCACGATTCTGCCCTTCTAGACAAGATTGATTTTTTTTAACCTCAGATTTCGACTCCTCTTCTGCAGTCATTCCTCTTTGGAAGGAAATTGGACAAATACTCCCTCATTGCCGGTTTCCTGATACCTAGTCCTTGGTGTGTCAGCGTGACCAACTTTGCTGAAAGGACTCAGTAAGCAGTGCACAAAGGACAGTCGCAGCAAGTGACTGAGAATAGCATGAGGTCACAGTGGTAATCAGATCAGAATCTATGTGCTTTGGGTGCCTGGCAGCTTATCAACTTGGCACACAAGCTAGAGTTATCCGAAAGGATGGAGCCTCAATTGAGAAAATGCCTGCATAAGATCCAGCTGCAGGGCATGTTCTTCATGATTGGTGTCTGAGAGCCCAGCCCATTTTGAGTGGTGCCATCCCTGGGCTGTTGGTCCTGAGTTCTATGCAAGACATGTAGAACAAGCCAATAAGGAGCATTCTTCCATGACCTCTGCTTTATCTCCTGCCTCCATATTCCCATTCTGTTTGAGATCCTGCCCTGACTCCCTTTGAATGCATTAGGGAAGCATAACCCTTTCCTCTCCAAGTTGCTTTTTGATCACGGTGCTTGATTATAGCAATAGAAACCACAACTAAGGCAGGGTGCCAAGGAAGAGGCATCGATTGTGTCTCCTGACACGGATGAAACCAGAAATACATAGATTGTTCAAGTTAAAGAGGAAAAAGAAAATCTCTTAAGCAGCCTTGTGGCAGACACTGGCAGTGAAGCCAGAGGACATGACAACATAAAAGTTCACTGCAGCAAACCTCAGGGGTTTCGTGGAGTGTGCGGAGGGACTGAGTGCGCACAGGTGAAAATTTTCAGAGGAAGAGAGAGCAGTGTGAATCATGTGGAGAGAAGGACAAACAGTGGCAAACACCATGCAGATAACAGGCGGAGGAGGACAAGGGCTTGATGGGTAGTAATGCCAGAGCTGGAGTCTGCGGGCAGCAGAGCCGGAACTCATTATGTGAGACACCTTTTCCGCCTCGGCTGCAAGGAACAGCAGGCAGCTCCCACTGCAGTGTAGGCTCTGCCATCTTAAAGTGCGGAATTTAAATCTTTGTTTGTTTGTTTTTTCATATATATTCTGGGGTAGAAAACCAAAATTGAATGTCGTGCAAAAGATTAATTCAGAAATGGTAACATAGAGATGCCCTGATAAAGGTGCTGAAAGATCAATCGATGGTCTGTGCAGAGAAAGCCCCTCACCCCCACCCCAACCCGACAGAGCACTGGTCGCAGATCATTCATCTGTGCGAACCCCAGTCCTACAGAGCACTGACCTGGTCGCAGACCGTTCCTCTGTGTGCACCCCATCTTGAGAGTCATAGCAATTCTACCTTTCTTCCGATATATTTTTGTTTGTTTGCTTAAGGCTGAGATTTTGTGAAATAAGGAGAATGTTCTCCCTTATCATGGCTACATTTATGGCCTTGTTAGAGCATCAAAAATAAGTATTTCAAAGCTGTGGATATGCCTCAGAGGCAGTGTATTAGCCTAGCAAAAGTGAAGCTCTGCATACATTCTTCTGTCTGCCAAAGGCATGGGTATGCACACGCACATGCTGCACACACAGGCACATAGGTAAGAACTCATATCACATGTATTTTAAGTCTTCTTCTTCTTCTTCTTTGCTGTGTATAAGCCCCAGTTAATCTCTATATCCAACATGGAATTATTTTCACTGTTTTTCCTTATTTTCTTAAATGTGTTTTTTACTTTTATTAGCAGATCTCTCTCTCTCTCTCTCTCTCTGTGTGTGTGTGTGTGTGTGTGTGTGTACTGCATGTACACAGGTATGTGCAGAGACCAGAAGAAGACCTTGGAGGCCATGGAGATGGAGTTACAGGTGGTTGTTAGCCACCTGACATGGGTTCTAGGAAGCAAATAGGAATCTTTCAGAAGAGCGATCTCCCCAGTCCCACTTGCCCTAATTTTAAAAGCACAACCTGCGTGTATCCTTTCCGTTGCTTATTTTTGGGTGAAATGGTTAATAATGAAAAATTTTGGTGAGACTTTCTTTAAATGTAGAATTTTAAAAATATTAACATTTGTCCTCAAATTAAATCATATGTATGTATTTATATGTGTATTTTATGTGTATATATTAATTATATACACATAATATTTCCTCAAACTTTCCTTCTCTGCAGGGAAATATTCTTGCAAACACTGTTGATCATCTTCCCAGAGACGGAATTCTCTGTCCAGTGTGTTCAGAGTAGAGAAGGGCACATGTACATACGGTGAGCGCATGCATACAGCATCTCTGGACACACTGGACACAGTGGGAAGAGGAATAGCCAGAGAACAGAGCTTTCCGAGGGCCAAGGGTGTGGAAGGCAGCAGCTGCGATCTATCTGAAGTGGCCCCTGACACACGGGATTATTAAATTAAATGTATTGGCACAGAAACGTGGGTGACTCTCATGAGTTGAATATGAATCAGGGACTCACATCCTGACTCGTTCATGCATCAAGCTCTGTCTTTCTGGAGGTGACAGTTATCTGATCCCCGGACCTCAGTCTCTTTTGAGGTACTAACAACGTGCCCTTGAGCTTGCTTACCACAGATCTATCTCATTTGTATCTCTGAAGGCCTCATGGCTGTGCTATCCATTTCTTTTACAAAACTTGGCAGATTACCCACCCCTCCCATGGAACTAATACTCAATGTGGAATTTTAGACTGTATGTCTCCAACTCTGTCCATTGTTGGATATATTGAAGGAGTCATAATGACATAAGTAAAGGCCCTGGGAAGATACCAGGAACCTAAATAGAACCCTACACTTCGGCATGCAGAAAGTCAAATCTCTCAGAGAGGCTGACCCTATTTCAGGACAGGGGGGTGGTTCTCAGTCAGAATGTGGGAACCTAAGTCTCCTATGGTACCTGTTGTGACTCTCTGGCAGTCTGAACCCCAAGGATTGCTGCACTGGGAAGGAAGGTGTACTCTCCACAGACACAGCGGTATAGGCTTCGATTTTCTCAAACCCTACATTAATTATGGTTCTTCAATGCCTCTACTTCCCTTCTAGCCCACCACCAACCAGAGATAGGGGGAAAGAAAGGTTAATAGGAAACAGGGATTGTGGACCTGTTTAGAAATAGTTCTTTGGGGGCAATTCCAATCTTTGTTGTCAGCAATCCAGTCCACTAGAAAAGACCAAACACAAATCAGTAGCCTCAGCTCGATCCAGAAGAAACTGCAAGGCTCCACGGAAGCAGCAAGAAGCAGCCGTAACACCACCAGAGGTTCTTTGGTATGCTTCTCTTTATGGAGGCAGGACAAGCAGAGAGAAGAAGGCAAGGCGAAGCAGTGGAAGAGAAATACTTAGACTCTTTCCAAACACCGTGTGCCCTCTCAAGTGTCTGCTTCATCAAAACGCCATGTGCCCTTTCACACAACAGCTTACAGAAAAACAGTGTCTTCATCAAAACGCCATGTGCCCTTCCACACAACAGCTTACAGAAAAACAGTGTCTTCATCAAAACGCCACGTGCCCTTTCACACAACAGCTTAAAGAAAAACAGTGTCTGTTCTCAGCAAAATATCCTCTCATTTTTCAGTTTTCAGAAAAATATCACATGACACAGCTGAGTCTCCAATGAAACCAGAAATTCCCACTTCGCAGCTGTGTCATGATTCAGATTTGGGCATGCCCAGCTCAGGCTAGCAGGAACACAGTGGCTATCCTGTGCAGGGTATGAGCCACTTTCAGCATCTCTTTTCTCTGACTGAGACTCAGGTATCCAGGCCCTCCATCCCCATGTGAATCCAGGGAAACCCCTGGATGCTGGACCAAGCCTGTCTCAGTCACAAGGATCTTTCCTCGAATTTTCTCAAAAAAAGTCATGTTGTCCTTTTTCTGGTACATCATTCATAACCTGACCCTGGGCTCATTTGTCCAGGTTGCATTGAAGATCTCCATCTCAAGGGTTACTCCAGAGACTAAATTTCCATTAAGCTGGATCTCAGATGATCTTCAGTAAATGCCAGATGCCAGCAAAAGAAAGGACTTGATAGTAAGGGTGAGAACAAGCAGGTAAAGAGCTAAAGCTTCCTTCTTCCCTGTGCAGCAGTAGTTAGGGCCCAGTTTAAAAGTACTTCTTCCCACATCGATGATCTGAAATAGATGTGGGTCTTTCCACTTAAAATTAGGTAAAAGACAAAGTGAAACAAAACTTTCACAGGTGGGCCTTCCTTGTTTGGGTTTTAGTTAATTCCAGATGTAGTAAAAAATACATCAGAGAACATCCACTACACCTAGAATATACACTACACCTGGAACAGCCACTACACCTGGAACAGCCACTACACCTGGAACAGTCACCACACCTGGAATATACACTACACCTGGAACATCCACTACACCTGGAACAGCCACTACACCTGGAACAGCCACTACACCTGGAACAGCCACTACACCTGGAATAGCCACTACACCTGGAACATTCACCACACCTAGAACATCCATTACACCTGGAACATCCACTACACCTGGAACAGCCACCACACCTGGAAGAGCCACTACACCTGGAACAGCCACCACACCTGGTTCCTAAAGAAAAGTGTGGATTTCTTTGAAGGATTCAAAGGCTGGTGAAGCATCAGGGATCTCTCTGTCCAAGAACAAGAGATGCCGTACACTGTGATCTAGGATTCATGAGATTAGACTGGGAAGGAGAACATGTGGACAGGCCTTTCTATGATGTTCTTTTTGTTGCTGTTAAGGACACATCATGCAAAGTTATGGGATTAAGGTGGACACTGGTGTGGGCCCACTTGTCATGCATATGCCCAGTGTGTTGTCATCCACACCAGGAAGTCCCTGATATTCAGACACTGCCCCACTTTTCACCTGACCTGCTGTTCCTCAGCTACATCAGGAAAAGTGGTGAAGGACTCATCTTTTCACTTCCAGGAAACAGGATCAGGGAAGATTCCCTGCAGGATGTGCTGGACCAAGAACAGGAGAGGATGGGTGTCAGGATTCAGACAGCTGGCCTTTCTCTTGTATCATATTCCAACAACCAGAAAGCACACGTTTCCTCAATTAATCTTCCTTCAGGTGCAGAGGGTGTCTGAGCAATGAGCAATCCTGGTGCAGCTGAGATGTGTGGGAGTGGCCTGCTGGGTAGGAATTCACTGCCAGGGCATCTTGGCTTTCCAGAAGGTTCTCTGGCTCAGCTCCATTTTCAACTGAGTCCCAGCTTCGTCATGCTTTGAAGTCTTGGACTGTGATAGATCAGACTGATCATCACCTGGACTCCATAGTGTTTATTCAGTAGAACCTGTGAGTTATTCATAGACTATTACATCAGGGCCTGTCTGCTGAGTCTTGCACTCTCAGGACTGATGCTTGAACACTTAGCAAGCTGAACAGAATTCCTATAGAATTTACATGGGTTGGAGGGTGGGAAAATCTGAGCAGTGTCCCAGATGAGAAACAGAGTCCAGAGAGACACAAAACAGGGGCAGAGAAGGCCCAGTCCAGATAGAAACAAAGGTCAGAGGGTGTCCACATAAGCCAAGAAGGATGGGCAGCCAGCAGAGGCAGAAAGGAACCAGCCTAGCGATCGATCTTTGGAGTGAGCAGGGACCTGCCAGTGTTTTGATCTTAGTCTTCTTTGCTCCAGAGCCCTGAGGAAATAGCTTATACTGTTGGAAGCTACCAATTTCATGGCGATTTGTTATGGTTGTGCTATGAAGCAGCACATTCATGGATCAAAGCAAAACTGAGCCAGGCAGTCTGGAGAGCAGAAATCTGTCAGCTGTGATCATGGCTCAGCTAACAGAGAAATATAAAGTGCTCACCTTGAGCCACACATGGCTGTGCTAAGCACGGAAGGTAACCTGGTGACCCCGATTGCCCACTGGTTCACATAGCCCCTTGATGCCAGAACACACCACAGAGCAACATGTCTCCCTGGAATGGAGTAGGTCACTGGGATTGAGCCTGGGAGGTGGGATGCTCTGGGTAGCACCCAGAAAGGGCAGAGCCAGAAAGCTCCATCTATCTCACCTGGTGGCAAAAAAGATGCAGGAAATGTGGGTCCCCTCCACTCTTGTTCTAATTTGTACAACTTCTTCCCTGATATCCTCAGGGCCAAGGGAGATGTTATGCCAGCAAGCAAGGGATGGAGACCCTGCCCTTGTACTGTCTCGTCCTAGTAATGGGCTCTCTCCAACCCCAAGTGGCAGGGTGGCCTCATGTTGCTTTCAATTTCTTCATGTTGTTATGGCCTGAGAAGGCATTAAAGTTACACATCAATCTCCAACTTTCTGGGAAAGTAGTTTAATGTTCATTTCAATATAACAAAGGAGACAATTTCATTTCTGCTAATATGTGTTTAAGTCTTTCAAATACAATTAAAAAAGCAAGTTACCAAGACTTTGAATCCATCTAAGTACCAGATTAGGCATGGTATACATTCAAAATCCTGGGGCAGATAGAGGGTCTATGGGACAGATCTGGTTCCACCCTCTTCAAGGGACATGATACTCAGTCCAGGAGGAGGAACCTTTCAGGTCTGGGGGTTCCTATAACTGAAGCATCTGAGTAGGTATTTTCCAGCCTTTGCTTCCCTCTGGTGGCCGAGCCTTGTAGTGCTTCAGTAAGATGCCCTCTATTGGCAAAGAGGCTCAAACAAGGTCACTCACCTGGGACTGAGTGTGTGTGTGTGTGTGTGTGTGTACTGGGAATGGGATCTGAGGTGCACATGACTTTTGGGACAAAAAGCAGTCAAATGTGAAGCAAGCTAGTAGGAGTCAGCCTCTGTACGTGCCACAGCCACTAGGCCAAAGGGTGGCATACATGTTGTATGATGATACCTCTGCAGCTGGGCTTCACAAGCAGTTCTGTGACTTGATTGGATGGACAATGATTTCATGATTATCAAAACTACAAAAGAAGGATTGAGGCTTAAAGCCCCTGGTGGCCCATGGACCACCTCAATGGATTCCTTGAAGCTGATAGTTGCATCCACTCTCCTAATCTGTCAGTGTCTGGAGGAAGCATGAACACTTGAGGGAATGGGTGCTCTGAGCATATTTACAATGGTTCTGAGGAAACCCTGAAAGATGATCGTACTCCAAGCTGGAGCTCACACCTTGACCCTGGGATTTTGCTCAGCAAGTCCAGAGGGATCTACTCCTGACCTTGGATCTCCTCTGGTTTGGAAGTATTGGTCATCACCAAGTCACTTCTGCATCAAACTCAGGGTCATGTATCCAGGTTTCTTGATAGATAGTGACCAAGCCTTGAGAATCCTAGACCACAGATGAGCAGAGCAGGGCTCTGAGTTATAGCAGGACTCTCTCACCCACCAGAGATATAAATAATAACACGGAGGCTTGCTAACCTTTTAAAGGTTAGGCCTATTGTTGGGCAGGCTCCCGATTACTCTAAACTTAACCCAACTAATCCTCACATTAGGTCCAGCCACATAACCAACTCTATCTTTCTCCTGTCCGTCCATTCACCTCTGCGTCTGCCAGCTCTGACTCTTCTCCCAGCCTTCCTCTCATCTCTGAATCTTCTCCCAGCCTTCCTCTCTTTGCCTGGAATTTCTGCCTTCCACTTCCTGTCCAGCTATTGGCCATCAGCTCTTGATTGCAGCCAAGCAGATGTAATTCTAGATTGCCTTAGGCAGGTGAGGAAGGATAATTATTTACAAAATATGAGACCCATGATGGGCCCCAGAAATAACAATACCAAGTTGCTGCCAGTGTTTAGCTCTCTGCCAGGACAGAATTACAATCGAAAATACAGAGACACCTTCACACAATGTATGACAATACTGAATGGTCTCTGTTGTGTTGACAAACCCACCACACAGAGGCCATGGCTTTCTGGCCTTGGAGCTTGCAGGCATGGATCTTCAGGCCTTGTTTAGTCAGTGCTGTGGAAGGATCTCAGCGGGGAGCCTTGTTCCTCAGCATTTGCTCCAGAGAACAGCCACTGGTCTGGCTGCTGTATGGTCAACATAGAAAAGGAGACCAGGAAATCTCACTGACAAGACCTGATTCTGGCCTTGAGGTGGGCAGGGCCAACAGTGGCCAAGTCACAAGTAGGCAATTTACCTGCAGAGTACTGGACCCACATAATCCTTGTTGTGGGTGGTGGGATTCAATTCCCATCTGTACCTGATACCCAGATTGGACCCGTGTCCCCCATAACTGCTCCTGTAAGTTCAGAAGGGATCTTCAATCATCAGTGAGCACACTTAGCCTATCATCACAAAATGCTGCTATTATAAGAAAGAGGAAAAAAGCAAACTGATGTCTTTTTAAAATCTTTATGATCAAGAAGTTTATTTAATGAGAAAGTAAAACATGAGACAAAACTACTTTCATAACAGTTTTAATTCTCTTGGTCAGCACACACGGTACCTCCATGATCAGACATCTCTCTTACAAAATACTGACTTCCCTCTGGAGTCATCTGGGAGAGCTGAAGGATGGACGACACCATGCGGCTAAGTTTCAGGATAGGCAAGCCTGGCACTTCTCAGGGAGAAATGAAAGTCAGAGGGAAAGGAAACCCATGGGATACCATTCCTCTGCTTTGTAATGGCTGACCATAGCCATTCCATTCCTCACCAAGTGACTGAGGCTGATGTGGGCACCTGGGAGGAAATAACATGAATCCTTGCCAATCAAGCTCTGTGCCTTTATGAGGCAGCATGGAAAAAGCCCCCAGCAAGGGAAGGCAGGGCTAGCTGGAATTCTTTACTCTCTGCAAGGTACGGGGCCCAGAGCCAACAGCTAAGTTAGCCACTGGTTCTGACCTCTCCATAGAGCCCAGAAAGCTCTTTAGCCAAGAATTCTTTACCCAATGCTGTAACAACCCACAAAAGGTTCCCCGGGCAGACGAGTGGCATCAGTAACTACACCAGGCAGCTTGGGAGAGAAGGTTCTGTCTATTCTTTTCAAGTGAATGGACATTTTCAAAGCTCCTTTTCCAAATAGAAACTTTTTTTTTTTTAGTTGAGAACATGAAAAGCAAAACCCAAGCAAATATTTACAAATGTGAAGTCAAAGATCGATAAGAAAATTTACCCGTCCTGACCGTGAATTGCTGGGTCATGGCAGTGGGCAGTTGCCAAGGAGACTGGACCCAAGCATCAGAAGTTAGCTTTTAGCAGCAGCAGACATCACTCTTTATTCTGCAACTTATACCTCCAAAACACAAGGCAGGAAAGAGAGCAAAGGACTGAGTTAGTTAAACAAACACTGAAAAACACAGCTCTGAAAATTTTTTGCTAAACTCCCAGGTACCTGCCATTTCAAAGCCTTCTGCCTAATTGTCTAATTCCTAGACAAAAGTACCAAAGTCTTTATCGAGGCAAGAGAAGTCATTTCTCAAAAGTACAATCTATAGCAGTCTTACACAGTCTGCAGTTATGCGTGCACATGCTAACACAGAGACCTAGGTACTACAGAGGGTGTTATATACTTGGAAGATAACATCAGCTGAGATATCTGCTGGCCTGGCAGGCCACTGAAGCGGACTTTCACTTCTTCCTGGCAAAGTTCTTGAAGCTTGAAGCCTTTGGGTACACATTTGCATCAACTCCCGTGTCCTGTTAGGTTTCTTAAACATTGCTTAAGAAACATTGCTTAAGGATTAGTTAGCTGAAGTCCCAGCATGGGGATGGTGGACTGGCAGGGCGAGCTCTCCTGACTGTGTGAGAACCCTTGCCTGTGAGCACTGAGTGGGCCTGGTTGGCCTGTGGGGAGCTCCACAGTCCTCATGACCCATGACTCTTACAATGCTCCTGCTGAGTAGGAGTTACTGGTAGAGCTGGGTTTGCGTACCAGAAGATAATACTATTAACTCCTGCTCTGGAGGAGCTGAAATGCTGCCTTGCTGTCATTAACTACATCATCTGTGTGGTAAGTACACACTCTGAACTATCCCTAATTCATGATGGCTGAAGACCTCCACCATAGGTCCAGGATGTTCTGCTAAAGAGGAGTATGTGCTTTCTGGGCCTTGGCCCCTCATCTAAAGCCACTCAGCTCGGTAACATCAAAGCAGGCTCCACCTCATCCCTGCAACAGAAGCCAGTCTTTGTTGTTGACAGTGTGATAATAGTCTATAATTCAAACAACTATGGTAACTTTCTCAGTATCATATCCCCAACTTTGGGGAAGAGGATAGACTTTTTTATGCATAGCAGCACACCAGGCTCGACCTCTGAGAATTCTCTACACTTCCACATTGCTGTTCATCAGCAAAGGAAGTCAGGGCTGGAAACTCACACAGGGCAGGAACGTGGAGGCAGGAGCTGATGCAGAGGCTGTGGAGGCAGGAGCTGATGCAGAGGCTATGGAGGGTGTGCTGCTGCTTACTGGCTTGCTTCCCCTGGCTGGCTCAGCCTGCTTTCTTATAGAACCCAGGGCTACCAGTCAGGGATGGCACCACCCACAAGGGGCCCTCCTACCCTTGATCACTAATTGAGAAAATGCCTTACAGCTGGATCTCATGGAGGCATTTCCTCAAGGGGGTCTCCTTTCTCTGTGATAACTCCTGCTTGTGTCAAGTCGACACACAAAACCAGCCAGTACAAGCTGAGAGGGCACAAAGCACATTCCAAACACAATTCTTGTTCTCTAGGAGTTTTCTAGCAAGTTTTCTCAGAATCATCTCACATCTTCATTCTTTAGACAGGAAAACAATTCTAAAGAAGATGTAAACCCCATTTCTGGGGAGAAGGAGGCACTGAAGGATGCTCGTTCTTATCAGTTCTGCTCTCTTCTTGATCATCAGCATAGATGGTGACCTCTGACTCCAACTCCCCTACATCCTGTCAGTATAGATGGTGACCATTAAGCCCAGACTCCCCAATACCCTGAATTCAGGGCAGGCTTTTGTTACTCTTTAAAAGGTAACCAAGCTGCAGCCCACCACAGTGAACTGCCCACAGCCCAGCTTACCCAGGCTTGCCTTCCACACTTGCTCTTGGTTTTAGCCAAGGTTCTTGGTCCCTAGCTCTGGCTCCTGGAGGCAGGGACAGCTGTGCCTTCCAGGCTGGAGCCCCTGGCTGTGCCCACGACCAGGAATCGTCCTTCTGAATGTCAGGGTGATCCTGTGTCCCCAGCCAACCAAGACAGTATGATTTCTTTTTTTCCAGGACACACAATTAACTGCAGAGTAAAGAGAAAGACTCACTTGGGACTTCGCAAAAGAACAAGAAAGAAATGATTAGAAATTAAATTTGTCCAACAAATGGTCTTTATTCATCTGAAAGATATTAATCTGGTTTGGATAAAAGTGTCTCCATTCAGAGAACGCATACATCCTAGCACACATGTCTTCAGACTGACAAAATCCTTTACCTGCATTCACTTCCCTCAATGTCTCCAGTCACGTTCAGGGTAGTTTAATGTAAGGCCATGGTGTCTTGTTCTTAGCTCAGCAGTGCCCTCTTGTGGTAAGTAGAGGGCTGACCCTGAACAGCACTACTCGCGCCTGGGGGTTTTGAGTATGTATGCCTTAAATATCTTCTTGCTTATAACACTTATGAGTAACACTTGTATCTAAAGAGGAATAGTTTGAAAAGCAAAGTCATGTCACTCTGTCAGTCCGGAGTCAATATCAGATGGGATGCTAGTAGCCAATGCCCTACTAAGTATTAGACAGAGATTAAGTTGGATTATTTTTCCTCTTTTTATTATAGCATGCACTTAAAATATATTCACTATTTGTGTGTGTGTGTGTGTGCATGTGTGAATATAATGTATGAGTAGTTTATATGTGTATACATGTGGGCGCCTCTGTGTGTGGAAGCCAGAGGTGTATGTGTATCTTTCCCATGATTCTTTTGGTATCTTTGCTTTGTGTGCTTGGGTTACAGACACACACAACCCCATCACAGGCACATACAACTTGGGTTACATACACATTACTCCCATTACAGACATGCACCACCCTGTTACAGACACACACCATCCCTGTTATATAAACATATTATCTTATAGATACATATCACCTTAGTTACAGACACACACTGTCACTTTTACAGACACACAATATCCCAGTTACAGACACACATTATCCCTATTAGAGACACATATCGCCCTGGTTACAGGCACACAGCATACTGGTTATAGGCACACTCTGCACTGGTTGCAGACACACACCACCCTGGTTACAGGCATACTCCTGAGAGCCATATTAGTCTACTACAGTAGTGGTGGGAAGCCGTAGATTCAACAATCATGAGAGAAGCACCACAGACTTCATCCTCCTGTGACATCATTTCTGCCGATCAGCAAGCCAACTCAGAAGCCTGCTTGTTAGATGATTGGTTGTTTGTGTAAGTAATCATTTGATTGCATGTGTGAGTACACTTGCACATACAAGGGACACACACACACACACACACACACACACACAGCCATAAGCTATGAGACAGCCTCAAGCATAACAAGGTAGGGGCTTCTTATAAGTGCAAGAGAGCTGGGTTTGAACTCCCGCAGACCTGGCTGCTCAGCCTTTGATCACCTGTTTTTCCTGCACAAGTGGCCACAATGAATGTAGAGCATCTACCGTGGCTACAGCATATGGAAATGTGGCTCTGGGCTTTGCAACCTCAACATTCTAGAACTCTGTACTTCTGACCCTTGGTTTGTGTCCATCCCTCTGGGTTGCTTAATGAATCAAGCATTTACCCTTGAACAACTCGAAAGCACGGCCACACAGTGCTGTAGGCTGGACGTCCAGCAGCCAATCTGCCAGGCTTGTCTTGCTTTTCCCGAGGCTGTGAAGCCAACTCGGAGCCAGGCTGCTCCCTGTCTGCTTCTGTGCAGTCTCCATCATTGATGTTCTACAGCATGACACATCATCGCAACTCTTCCTCTACCTGTGATTCTTCTCTTTCAAAATCCTCCTTTATATAAGGTTCCCAGACATATTAGATTAGGGCCTCCCACACTAGCCCAACTTCATCTTAACTAATGTCTGTACCAATCCAACTTCAAATGAAGTCATCTCCTGAAGTACTGATGAGAAGCTCAGGCAGGTAAGTGCAGAAAACCATTCACATCTTTATATTCATTATGACATCCAGCCATGTCCTAAAATGGTGTGGGTAAAAAGTCATAGAAACAAGCTAGAAGGTATGGGAGTCAGAAAGCCAATGTCTCTTTCTTCTTTCTCCTGTCTGTCTCTTATCTAACCTACCAACTTTCTGAAAACATTCTCAGTTAGCAACTAACACCTTCCAGAGAAGCTTCTAGATAGAAGCTGTGCGTTTCATGTAGTTAAAGTTCGAAATTCTATAATATGCTTATTACAACTACAGTTATGTGCTCATGAAAATAATTTCAGGGAAAATGTTCAGAGACAAAAATGCCAACGACCCTTCTGTAATAATTATATATTGAATGCATTCACCAAGTTAGCACACTCTATCATGTAAGTATGAAAAATAAAAGCAATAATTAATAAACTATAATAAATTTTTAAAATAAGAAAAATAGGAAAACAAGGGAGGTGTAACTTGTTACTGAGTTATATGTTTTCTTTGACCAGGAGAGGGAGCTCCAAGCTAAACTTTGGAAGGTTTTGTGACTGGTTTTGTTATAGTGCTGTTTTTAATACTGTTTAGTGAAAACATCTATGGTGTTATATAAACAAACACATTAATGGATTGAGATGCTTCTGTTAACACACACACGTTGAAATCACAACCTGAGCTGATCACCCCCGCACACCTACCCTCCACCCCAGCTCCCTCTTTCCAGATATTTAACTCTGCAGGCAAACGCCACCTGGGTATCTCAGGAAGAAACAGGTGTGATGTATTTCATGGATATACACTGAAGTTTTCCAGCCACATAAAGAATATTTGGGGGATCAGAATAAATTCCGAATGATTTAATTGTGTGTGTGTGTTTAATTAACTTATTTATTCACTTTACATCCTGACTGCAGTCCTCTTCCTCTTCTCCCCCGACACCACTCTTCCACCCACCCCCTTATCTCTCATTCCCACCTCGCCCCTCCGTACCACCTGCACCCTGGCACATCAAATCTCATCAAGGCTAAGGGCATCCTCTCCCACCAAGGTTAGACAAGACAGTCCAGCTAAAAGAAAGAGACCCAAAGGGAGGCAACAGACTCAGAGACAGCCTCCATTCTAATTGTTGAGGGACCCACACAAAGACCAACCTGCACATCTACATGTATGTAGCAGGCCTACGTCCAGCCTGAGCACGTTCTTTGTCTGATGGTCCAGTCTTTGTGAGTCACCAGGGGACCAGGTGACTTGGGTCTATAGTTCTTCTTGCATTGTCCCTCAGTCCTTCCCCTACTCTGCCACAGGACTCACTGAGCTCTGCCAATATCTGGCTGTAGGTCTTTACATCTGTTTCCATCAGCTGCTGGGTGAAGCCTCTCAGACGGCAGTTGTGAAAAGTTCCTGTCTGCAAGCATAGCGGAGTATCATTAATAGTATCAACTGTTGGCTTTCACCCATAGGATGGGTCTCAAATTGGGCCAGTCATTGATTGGCTATTTCCTCTATCTTTATCTCTGTGCATTTTTAGGCAGGACAAATTCTGGGTTAAAGGTTTTATGGGTGTGTTGATGTCGCCCTCCCTCCATTGGAAGTCTCTCCTGGCTACAGGGGATGGCCATTTCAGTCTCTATATCCACCCCCTGATATAAGTCTCAGCTAGGGTGACTCAGATAGTCTCCCAAGGACCTCCCCTCTCCCAAGTCTCTGGCTAGCCATAGATATCACCGCACTGTTTTCCATTCTCACTCTCAGCCCTCTCCACACACCTGATCTCCTTCCCCACTCCCCTCCTCACCCCTTCTCCTACCCAGTTCCCTCTCTCCTTCCACCCCCAGTGACTCTTCTGTTTCCCCTTCTGAGTGAGATTCACAGTCCTCTTTTAATCCCTCTTTATTATTTATTTTCTCTGGGTCTGTAGATTGTAGCATCGTTGTTCTGTACTTTATGGCTAATGCCCGCTTGTAAGTTAGTACATACTATGCATGTCTTTTTGCATCTGGGTTACCTCACTCGGGATGAGGTTTTCTAGTTCCATCCACTTGCCTACAAATTTCATGATGTATTTGTTTTTAGTAGATGAATAGTATCCCATTATGTAAATGTACCACATTTTCTTTAGCTGTTCTTCAGTTGAGGGACATCTATGTGGTTACCAGTATCTGGTTATTACAAATAAGGCTTCTATGAACACACTTGAGCAAGTGTCCTTGTGGTATTGTGTGACATCTTTTAGGTATATGCCCAGGCATGGTATAGATAAATCTTGGGGTAGAACTATTCCCGATTTTCTGAGAAACCATCAAATTGACTTCCAAAGTGGTTGTATAAGTTCACACTCCCCTCAGCAATGAAGGAGTGTTCCCCATGCTCCACATCCTTACTAGCATGTGCTGTAACATACGTTCGCAAGCTTAGCCGTTCTGATGGGTGTAAGATGGAATCTCAGAGTTGTTTAGATTAGAATTTTCCTGATGAGTAGGATGCTGAACATTTCCTTACTTCTCAGCCATTAGACATTCCTCTGTAGAGATTTCTTTGTTTAGCTCTGTACCCCATTAGACATTCCTCTGTAGAGATTTCTTTGTTTAGCTCTGTACCCCATTAGACATTCCTCTGTAGAGATTTCTTTGTTTAGCTCTGTACCCATATTTTTAAATTGGGTTATTTGGATGGCTGGTGTCTAATTTCCTGAGGTTTTTTTTTTTTTTTAAATATATTTGGATACTAGTCCTCTGTCAGATGTCAGGATGGTGAAGATCTTTTCCTGTTCTGTAGGCTGCTGTTTTGTACTACTGACAGTGTCATTTGCCTTACAAAAGCTTTTCAGTTTCATGAGGTGTCATTTATTAATTGTTGATCTTAGTGCCTGAGCTATTGATGTTCTGTTCAGGAATTTGACTCCTGTTCAATGTGCTCCAGGCGGTTTCCCACTTTTTCTTCTATTAGATTTAGTGTTTCCAGTTTTATATAGAGGTCTTTGATCCACTTCAGTTTTAGTTTTGTGCAGATATGGATCTAATTGGATTCTTCTACATGCAGATATCCAGTTACACCAGTACCATTTGTTGAAGATGCTTTTATTTTTCCACTGTATGGTTTTGACTTCTTTGTCAAATATCAAATATTTATAGGTATGTGGGTTTATTTTCAAGTCTTCAATTCTGTTCTATTGATCAACTTGTCTGTGTCTATATCAATATCATGTTATTTTTTTATCATTATTGCTCTGTAATACAACTTGAAATCAGGGATGGTGATACCTCTAGAAGTTCTTTTATTGTTCAGCATTGTGTTAGCTATCTGGAATTTTTTTGTTTGTTTGTTTTTCCATATGAATTTGAGAATTACCCTTTCAAGGTCAATAAAGAATTGTGTTGGAAGTTTTATGGGAATTGCATTGAATTTGTAGATTGCCTTTTGTAAGATGACCATTTTTACTATGTTAATCCTACCAACCCATGAGCATGGGAGATCATTTCATCTTCTGATATCTTCTTCAATTTCTTTCTTCAGAGACTTGATGTAATCTTCATTCAAGTCTTTCACTTGCTTGGCTAGAATTACACCAAGCCATTTTATATTATTTGTGGCTATTTCTCTTCTAACTTATAATTTGTATAAAGGAGGGCTGCTGATTTTTTTTAGTTAATTATGAATTCAGCCACTTTGCTAAAGGTGATTATCAGCTGTAGGACATCTCTGGTAGAATTTTTTGAGGTCACATATGTATAGTGTCATATCTGAGAATCGTTATACTTTTGCTTCTTTCTTTGCATTTTCTTTTCTCTTTTCTTTTCCTTTCTTTTCTTTTCTTTTCTTTTCTTTATTGTGTATTGGTATATCATGCACAAAACATGCCTACCACACACACTGAAGTAAAATTAAAAAGACACCAGGGGGGGTTACAAAGTTAAGATGTGAGAGCAGCTATCTGTTTTAAGAAATTGGAAGCAGAAGGCAAATATATGTACAGAACAGACAGAGGGAGGATTGGGCCAGCAGAAATTATGATAAGCATGCCACAGTAGAAGTCAGGAACCTGTGAAATGGATGTCACATGCATCCACTCTATCTTCCTGCTGAGGTTAAATTAGTCTGTGTAAAACACTGTCTTAGTAAGGGTTTCCATTGCTGTGAAGAGACACCTTGACCAAGGCAACTCTCATAAATAACAACATTTAATTGGGGCTGGCTTACAGATTCAGAGACTTAGTCCATTATCACCAAGGCCACGAAGCGTGGCAGCATCCAGGCAGTCGTGGTGCTGGAATAGCTGAGAGTTCTACATCTTGGTCAGAAGTCAAACAGGAGAAGACTGTCTTCCATGTGGATAGGAGGACTGTCTCAAAACCTACCCCACAGAGACACACCTCCTCCAACAAGGCCACACCTCTTAATAGTGCCATTCTCTGGGCCAAGCATATTCAAACTACCACAAACTCTTTTGGTGGTTTCTGATACACTTCAAGTTCTAAGCCTGTGTGCTGATACACATCACGTTCTGAGCATGTGTGCTGATACACAGCACGTTCTGAGCATGTGTGCTGATTCCCCAGTGCTAGCAGTTTTCCTTCACTGATCTTTGCTCTGTCATCCATCTTAGAGCAACAGGAGTAGTTGGTTGAGGTCACTGATATAGGGAAGGGTATGACCTATGGCGCAATCTGTGTCACGTTCGTTCATCTGTTAGCATTGCCCCTTTATTGCCATTGGTCCCCATGCATACCAGCACCTCCTAAGATTGTTTCTGGTCAGGATCTTGGCAGGAAGTGACCATTCTTTCCTGGTGTAAGAGCCTCCTCAGAGTCTGGGCTTCCTGTCACTCAGCTTCTGATTCTGGGTGAGTCAGGGGCAGGAGGCCACTGGGTCACATTTCAATTACTACCTCCATTCTCTCATGCGTCTGCTTCCTTGAGGTTACTGGTGTGAACTTTGGTTAGTTGAAATGAGGCTGGTTCTTACAAGTCTCCTGGGTCTCCAGTGTTCAGTGTTCCTGCTGGAGCATTTTTGAATGCTTGACTTGCTTGTTCCCTGTTTTCTGGGTTCTGGGATGCCAGGGCCAATTGTGGGATTGCAGAAACAGAAAACACATGGCTCAAAGATTCAAAAATATCCAGCTCATTTGACTGCACAGTTGTGCTTTAGAAAATGTTTTTATATTCATTTTAAGATCATTATATTAGTTATAAATCGACACTAAATTTCACTGAGCACCACGCTATCATCAACTGTGACTTATATTTGTCAACAGCAATCTACAAAGCACCAGTTAATAGAGACATTACTGAGTTTTCACAGCCATAAACCTTACTGGTTTCATTTAATAACATTTGAAGCATACATTAATTCATCTTGTTGCTGTATTAGAGATTTTACTTGAATAGCAGAGGGGGTTCCTTTGGCAGCTGTTGTGCGTGTCTGTATGTTCATTTTTGGCAAGTTTTGCATTGTTATTATGTTGGCTTCCAAAACAGGGAATGTGTTATGGCACATGGTTCCCTCTTTTTGGCAAGGTCCAGTTTCAACAGCATTGGAATTACAGGGCTTGTGGTATCCACGCATCTTCCCCTTCCCCTCTCAGTGTCAGATACTTAATTTAAGGTCTGTGATGATCCCCTTTTGTGAGTGGGGGCCACAGTGTAGAACTGCTTACAGCTTGATATATCAGCAGCAGGAAAATGAGGTTGGATATGCCTTGCTTGACTACAGATAACCACTGCATTCACAATATCTAGCTTATCCTTTTAATACGAATTTTCCCCATGTCTCAATAAGTTCTCCCTGTGTTCCTCTCTGGCTATAAATACTCAGCCATGGTGTTGTGCATTTCTGTTCTGAAACTGTTTTATTCTTTTTTTTTTTTTAATTTTTGCTAGAAAAGGAAAATTTTAATTTTTGTGTTTTTAACATTTCTTTTTTCCCCAATTTTTATTAGATATTTTCTTCATTTACATTTCAGATGCTATCCAGAAAGTCCCCTATACCCTCCCCCATCCCCTGCCCGGCTCCTCTACCCACCCACTACCACATCTTGGCCATGGCGTTCTCCTGTACTGGGGCATATAAAGTTTGCATGACCAAGGGGCTTCTCTTCCCAATGATGGCCAACTAGGCCATCTTCTGCTACATATACAGCTAGAGACACGAGCTCTTGGGGTACTGGTTAGTTCATATTGTTCTTCTACCCATAGGGTTGCAGATCCCTTCAGCTACTTGGGTACTTTCTCTAGCTCCTTCATTGGGGGCCCTGTGTTCCATTCTATAGATGACTGTGAGTATCCACTTCTGTATTTGCCAGGCACTGGCATAGCCTCATATAAGATAGCTATATCAGGGTCCCTTCAGCAAAATCTTGCTGGCATATGCAATAGAGTCTGGGTTTAGTGGCTGATTATGGGATGGATCCCTGGGTGGGGTAGTCTCTGGATAGTCCATCCTTTCATCTTAGCTCCAAACTTTGTCTTTGTAACTCCTTACATGGGTATTTTGTTCCATATTCTAAGGAGAAATGATTTGCAAAACACAAGAAAATTAAGAAGAAGGAAGACCAAGGTGTGGATACTTCATTTCTCCTTGTGTCCTCTTTTGATGGGGACTACTGATATTTTAAGTCATGTGTATGTTGACTTGTAATCCTTTATCAAGGAGATTCTGACTTTCTTCCTATAAGGTGCTCCAGGGGCTGATGGTGAATATGTACATAATGAAGGGTCTGTCTACTGAGTTTGTGGTACTTAATGTTCATGGGTATTGACGAGGAAATGGTCATGTTGCTCACTCTGCCTTCTGTCACTCTTACACAGGCTTTCCCCAAGGAAATTGTAGTGTACCCTTGTTCTTTGCCCATCTCAATTGGGATCCCGGGCAGGAGTTCACCTTTAATGGTAGGAATTATCTATAGAAATACAAAAGTCCAAGCAGGCAAGGTAGACAATTTCATTGAGGCTAAAGTTCAAGGATTTTTGAGGTAGCAGCCTGAGCAGTCAAGGAATTATTTTGGGTTTCTTGACACCTGAAGTCAGGCATAGCCAGTTGATAGTTCAGTACTATAGGATGACAACCTAGAGAAAGAGCTGGCTATCTTTTCTTTAGGCTGGAAAAAAATGTGAGAAAATGTGACTTTCTAGATAAAGTTTCACAGAAGATGCTGGTTTCATTACTCATTTTCCCATCAAGAGCAACAACATACAACCTCAATGATAACAAACAACCGATAACATAGGCGAGCCCTGGCAAATGACCTAAAGGGCATTGGGAACGAGGGACAGGGCTTGCTTAGGGAGAGGCAGCAGACTAATTCCTGATAGCAGAGAAGGGAAGGCTCATTTACAGGACGGCTATCTAGGAGGCAGGGTTGGGGTGGGGTGCAATTGTGAAGACAGTGATGGAGAGTCTCAAGGCTGCTTGTAGCAAGAGAAGTGGTAGGGCTGGATATGTGGTCAAAAGTAGACAACCTCCATGGAATGATACAGGAGCCACTGAAATCAGAGAGAGAGAGAGAGAGAGAGAGAGAGAGAGAGAGAGAGAGAGAGAGAGAGAGAGAGGTGCAAGAATCTCTGGGGACACCCATAAGACACAGGACTAGTCATAAGCAGCCCACATCTCACAGAGCACAGGGATACGGCAGCTGAGGCATGTGTGCTGGGTAGATCCTAGGGACTGCAGTCTTAGTGCCACATCACCCTGGAAGCCCTCTGGGTAGCTCAGATTTTAGAGGAAATAGCTAGGGGAGGTAGGAGCACTCGACTCACTGAGGACCAGCAGTCCAGCAATAATGCCTTGGTTTCCCACTTTTCTTCCTTCTCCCATGTCTGAGGGTTAAGATTTTTCTATGTTGATGTCCACATAAGAAAAACTTTATTAAGCAAGAGCTGAGCTTTTCCACAGGAAAAACACCTCATCCAAGGTCATCGCTGATAATCACTTGCTGTTCCAAACTTTCCACCTTCCCAGTACTCCTGAGGATTCCTGTATCTGACCTCTCAGGGATCTCTCTTAGCAAAATCTCGGTGACCTCTGTGCACCTGCAAATCAATTTAGTAAGTAATGAGACTTTGTAGGAGACTGGAGTGCAGCTAGCCCTTGTGATAATGAGGTACCCATGAAAATCATTTTCATTTATACTTGCATCTTATCTATAAACTATATATAATCCTTAATATTGTCTCATTACATACAGTCAGATTAAACATATACAATGTAGATAATATCTCTTAATGCTATAATTATTTATTTATTACTGTATTAATTTGAGTAGACAAGAGAAAAATACCCAAATCCAATTTGCCAATCCCAAAATACCAACAACCATGTCTCAGAATATAAACATTAGCATGAATATTATCTGCCTTCTTCATTTGGACATCATTTCCCTTGACAGGAGAGACTTCGGAGGCCTGCAAGAAAGACGTGAAGGTGCTTTGGCTTCTCATTCTTCCATATAATGAAAATCTCTCTACTGGCTTAAATTGAGAGTTTGTGAGCGAGAGTTTCCCTTCTCCCTAAAGTCTGTAGGAAATTTAATCTTTATCCACAATGTTTCCTCGACCCTGACTCCTGTTTGGTACTCATGGCTTTTCTTTCTAGTTTTCTTACTCAGGTAGGAGGTGATCTGCAGGCAGTTTTTTATGGTGGATATATAAAAGTCTTTAACTATTTATGAAATCATGTGATCTCACTCTCCTTGCCCACACTAACATTGGTGCACATTGCTGAGTTACAAGCTACCATCCAAACCTGTTTTTGAAGTTGATGAATTGTGTGGTCACACAGCCTGTCACATCAGTTTATGAAGATACTTGGTGTAATGAGAAGTGACTCAGTGGAGTACATCAGCTTCTAGAAAGGTTTATTGTGGCGGACACTGATAGACTGCGCGGTTTCCCCATTGGATATTACTAATTAGAACTATAAGGGTCAGGTTTCAGGTCCATTAAGAAAGAATAGAGGTGGTGTGATAATGATAAAAAATTAGAATAAAAGCGAATGTGCCACAAATCCTGCACAAATATAACCTATATGCACATGCATACACTGTACAGTTCTCACCCATGTGCAATGCACACACTGCACTGTCTCAATCCATGTGCACATGCACACACTGTACTATTCCAATCCATGTGCACATGCACACACTCCACAGTTCTCTCTTGTAACTCCCAGGAAGTCAGGGCTTACTGCAAACTAATAGGCCATTATTCCTACTGCAGGCAAAAAGGATGATTCAGACAACTGCAGATTTTCATCTTCCTAGATGGAGGGATATGGCCTGCCAAAAACCCTTTCAGGAGGTATTGCTGAGTGAGATGACTGTAGACAGATGTTGGAATCCCTTGAGTGTCTTTTAACACAGAAGGACTGTAGGCCTGGAGCACAACAGTTATGAGACTCTGCTTCCAGCGTCTCTGAAATCAGACGGAATAGTTAAGGAGGGAGACCCTTCTCCCCAAGTCCATGCAGCTTCCCCTCTCCTGATGTAAGTACCACAGTGCCAGTAACCCAGGCGAAGGTTGGTGGGAGAACATGGGGCCTTCTGTCTGGGGAATTTACATGACATAATGAAATGGTGGTGTTAAAACAAAAAAATGTGGGCATGAAGACTGAACTACTCCAAAGGAGACCCTACTTAGGGTCTCAATTCTGTGTCCATGTGCTGGGTAGACCGTGGTGTGTTTTGCTCATGCTTGCTTTCCTCGCCAGCATAGAGCGGTGCTGATGTTCAGTGCTTTCTAAGGGACATCACAGGGACAGCAGGGTAAATCATGGAAGGGGTGGCAGGCTTTCCTGGCTGAGTGTGGCCTTCATGTCCGGTTAGCTGTGTAACTCAGGCCAAGTAGTTATTCACTGGTGACTTCTCTCACTTTGCAAAATAAATTTGGAAAGTAAGCACAGTGAAATACTAGGTATAAATCAAAAGAGCATTTAAAAGCTACATGTACCAAAACGGGGGAAAAATCACTGATGAAAAGCAAAGTAAAATTCTGTACATAAAACATGACAATTCAAGGTTACCAAGATGCCACACACCCTGCCCTGCCTATGCCTACACATGACACTCTGCTAATGCCACACACCATGCCCTGCCTTGTGTTTAGGTTCAATGCAATAGCTATCAAAATGTATTAAAGATTTTTATTTTTAGTCAGTGAGATGAACTTATTCTGCGTGACAACAGGCAAAGAACCTAGAACAAATGAAATTTTTCAATGAAGAAAAAATGGCAAGAAGAATCAGTATGTTCAACATTTTAAAATAAATTTTTGACAACAGCAACGTTCAAAAAGGTTTATCACAAGAGACACAAATGAATAAAGGGATCTGAGCCAAAAGCCCATTACAGGGCCACAGAGACGTGTCCAGCCAGCTTAGCTGGGGACAGGAAAGGAAATGAGAGATTGCTTTTCCAACAAATAGACACAAAGAGATGAGAGGTATACATGCATAGATTCACAAACATATTGTGTCAATAAACAAATTAATCAGGAATATTCTATATAAGCTTAAACAGAACTGATTCAGTATGAGTGATGTATAAGATTTCAAACAAAACCACTTGTGGGCAGCAGGAAATTAAACTGGACTCAGATCTTGGGGACCCTTAGACATCTCAGTGGAATCAATTCTCATTCAGATAAATAGTAATGAGCAAAGGAAGAGAAACCTTTCTCCATCCATCACTCCCTCTCTTCCTCTCTCCCTCTCTCTCCTTCCCTCTCATCCTTACCTCTTCTCTCCCTCTCTTCCTGTCTCTCTCTTCCATTCTCCCTTTCTCCTTCTCTCTCTTTCTCTCCCTCCATCTCTCTTTCTCCATCCCTTTATCCCTCCTTTCCTTACTTTCTTCTTCACTCTCTTCCTCTCTCCTCCATGTGTCTTTTTTTCCCTTTCTTTCTTTGTCTTTCATAAGAAAAGCCTTAACTGTAGTCCACACCAGCCTACTCAGTAAGTAGACAAGGTTGACTTCAGACAATCTCCCTGCCTCAGTCTCCCAAGCACTGCATGCTGGAGTTATAGGCAGATGTTCCACGCCCTTTGCTAAAAATAAGTCTTTTAGGATTTATGCATGTAAAAGGAAGGAATTGGCTGAAAAATATAGATAAGTCTCTACAAAGCAAACCTATCCACATAATTTTTCTGAGGAAGGAAACATCTTTGTAAACTTTTGGTCCTGCCTAACAAAAATCTCAGAGACAGAAAGGATCAGGGATTGAGGGACCCTAAAGGAATGTCTGGTTTGGAGGAGACATGGACAAAATCATCATCTGGAAAGTCAGGCCATCAAAAAAGGGGTAACGTGGGAAGGAGAAATCTCCAGAGTTAGGATAAACTGACATGTGTGAAACATGAAGTAAATGAGATTTCCCCTTTCTTCCTCTCTGCCTCTCTGCCACCTTTCTCTCCCCCCTCTCTCCCTTTCTCGTTCCTTCCTTTCTTCCTTTGCTCCTGGCTGTCTCTTTACTTTCTGTTCTGAGACAGCATGTGACTAAGCTGCCCAGACTAGCTTGAACTCATGGTCTTCCTGCCTCAGCTTCCCGAGTAACGGGATGAGAAGCCAAGTTTAACTGCTGATGTTCTTGTTGAAGAAAATCAAAATTAAAACACAGTAACATCTGAGTAAAATTCGCCAATTTTTTTTCTAAAACAAAGTAAAATGTACTCATGGATTGGAAGGGTTACAGGAGCTGGATAATTAATACCAAGAATACGTGGAGAACCTGGGAGACAAGACATAATTTAATTATGCAATCAAGAACAGTATAAAAATCTCCTTTATTGCCCATGCTATGTCCACCTTGCCTTCTGTACAATAAGTAAGGAACTTAGATTGTTGTTTGTTTTTACTTTTCGATAACATCTATCCTCATTGAAAATTTCATCCTTTTGGTTCAATAAAATCAATATTCAGACCAAGTGAACACTGTGAAACTTATTCTCAGCCAAGTGTATCTATATAAATGAATCTAATGCAGACCTATAGGAGAGGCAGACAAGTCTTTGTGATCTGTATGCTCATACTATGTAATTTATGGTAGGAAACCAGGGAGAGATTATTAAATAATTACAAGGCATGGCAGAGAATACAAACTCCGTGACTTCAGGCCTGTGGTTTTTAATATCACATCTTACCTTGTCATCAGATGATTTTTCTCTTCATTTAAAACCACTGCATTTGACTCTGCAATCATCATCATCATCACCATCATCCCCACCATCATTACCATCATCATCACTATCATCACCATCATCCCCACCATCATCATCATCACCACTATCATCACCATCCTCCCCACCATCATCATCATCATCCCCACTATCATCACCATCATTCCCATTATCATCACCTTCATTCCACCATCATCACCATCATCCCTACCATCATCACTATCATTCCCACCATCATCACCATCATCACCATCTTCACCACTATCATCACCATCATTCCCACCATCATCACCATCATCCCCACCATCATCCTCATCATTCCCACCATCACCATAATAATCACCATCACCAACACTGTCATCAACATCATCACCATTATCAGCTCTCCTTTCCTTCCTTCTCTCCATCCCTCTCTTCCTCCCTCTTTCCTTTCTCTCTCTTTAACTTACCTACCCCTGATTCTTATCCTTCATGTATCAATACTTTTCTCAACACTATATATTCCCTTGTTTCTTCCATATCACAAAATGATGACTTCGACATCTGCATTGACTCACAATCATGATGCACTCTCTCTCTCTCTTTCTCTCTCTCTCTCTTTCTCTCTCTCTCTCTCTCTCTCTCTTTCTCTTTCTCCCTCCCCCAGTGAAATATCTCTTCAGGAATATAAAGGGAGAAATAGAAAAGTACAGAAGAAAATCTGTCAAACTGTCAAAGTACATATGAAATTTCACTTAAATTCCTTCAACCATTTTTGTGTTGGAAATAGATGTTAAAATGTCACTCAGTGCTTCATCGAGGATACTCTTAGGATAAAGGCCATCATGCTGGCAGGCCTGTAAGTCACATCTCTCAAATATGGTTGCTTCAATGTCCTCAGAGTCATACATATTTTCCACATTTTTACACAACTTCCCTATAAAAGTTGTCTTATATTTTGTAAATTCTCTTCAGCTTCAGGCAATCAAAACCCCATAGGCTTACAATATGTGTTGATTTAGACAGGAAATATGGCTTTTTTTCTCATTGACCATTCAGCCATGCTCATCCCAGGTCCCCTTTACAATCTCAACATTTAAAAACAGGTTGCTGTTTCTCTTCATAAAAATATAAATGAATGAACCCAACAAATTCCACTACCTCAATGGTAACTGCTTTCTACATTCATCCTGGCCCCTGGAAACAGACAGATCTAGGAGGCAGCCACCACCCTCACCACCCAGCACTCAGTAACTGGTAGTCTCCGAGGACACTCACATCAACTCACAAGACAGTGATGAAATGATGATGGTTTCTGGAGGTCCTTTGATGAAGTCACATCTAGGCATTCAGAATGTTTATGGAACATTCTCAAGAGATGAACGTAAAGAAGCTTGCCCAAGTGATCGATGGGAGAATGTTTCATATAGCAAATGGGCAGAAACTCCAGGAGAGCAAAGCACATGACCCTATTAATCATGCATGTGGCCTTTCCCTATGCTTAATTTTTGTTCATTTAGTTATAAAATTGCCTAGGTAAACCAGCAGCATCACAATCATGATGGTCACAGAAATTGTTAAAAATTAATGGTTGAAGAATACCTTTATCTCAGATAAAACCTTCAAAGTATTCTTCCTGGCATCATTAATATTTCTACCACATATATTATGAGCGTAATTAGAAATTTGACCCCCAAATGAACAAAAAGCAAGCTACTTCAGTGCTTGTAACCATGCAGAGAAGTTGATTTCAAAGTAAAAACTTGTGGATTAATCTCTCTGGAGCCACTTCATGCCAACAGATGCAAAACTCTGTAAGAAACCCTGACAGGACTTGGTGAGGAAATCTGGAAGATTGACATGTTATTACACTCTTTAACATGATATAACTATTTCGGGTTTTACAGTCAACCTAAATGGAAGCATATCTGACTACAGGTACACAGTGTGATTGGTTCTGTAATTAATCCACCTAAAATCTTTCATTTTTAAGGATATTCAGAATATAGCCCAAGAAAAGCAAAGGTCTTACTATGATGAGCAAGAAATGTAAACATTCAAAAATAGTTACTCAAATTCTGGTGAACAAGCCTTGAGTTAAATCTACATTCCCTTTAACACATGATATTCAAAATTGGTATTTTTGTCTTCAGGTTTACATTTTAATCTGCTACAGTACCAGCTAAAACTTACCAATGCAATTCTGCCCATAAACATCAACTTAACTATTGACACCCTTTGCAGGGGAAATTTTGCTCAAAGGATTTTTTTTTTTGTCTGAATGGTCAAACGTAAAACGCAGGTTTGTTTAGATTAGGTGTGCTGTGACACTTTAGGAAAGGCTGCATGCTACCTGAGTATGACATATGAAAAGAGGCATAGAAAAGGAGACATCAAGGGTGAGGCTTCAGTCACGGGGGCAGCTGCGTAGAGGGCTGCCTGTTGACAGTTTCTCATTTGTCAGTTCTCTTGTCAACTCAACCAATGCTAACGTTGATTCATTAGGTGTCCTTTGAGTCCTCTGGTAGACTGTCATAGTAAACTCAGGCAAGATTCCCGCCACAGTGTCATTAGGAAGACACATGACCCTAAGTTCTCTCTAACTTTCTGCATCAAAGCTCAGTGACTTACAACTTTCATTCCTGTGGGTGTCAGGGGTGTTTGTCAGCTATTACAATGGGAATTTCCAGAGGTCCTCAATTTACAGTGTCTGTAGAGGGGTGGAAATGAATGAACAGCCACATGCGAGCACAGATGCTATGTCAGAACACGTGAAATTAGCTGTCCTAACAAGGCCGGAAAGCCTTGGCACACTGTATATCTTGTTCAGTTTATAAAGTGTAAGATGATGTAAAACACACTCTGGAGGACAGTATGATCTAGTGGGAATGAGGAGCAAGTGTGGATATGAGCTGCAGAGATCACCCCTTTACTTGATTATTTATTTACAGACATCCTGGTTTTTTTTATAGACACCCTTAACCAGAGTCAGTCTGTCTCTTTAGTTTTCCTCTTGATCCCTTTATCATCTATGAAATAATCATTTAATAAAATATTTTGTTTTTCTTGCAACATTTAAAAATCAATATTAGTAGCTCAGATAAAGGACTGCTTTGAAGGAAAGGCATAAGTGTAAACCCTGTTTCTATAACCTAGATTATAAAACAACAACAGGAAGAGTAGGAATGTAAAAGGCCTTACCTGTGGTGGGTCCGATCTAACTTTAGAAACATCAGAAAAGTGCCCTAACCTGTGTATAGCATTCATGAGTTACCAAAGTTGGGGCATATCTCAAAATACATCCCAACCTGCTTCCCCTGCTGGGAAGGTATTTGATGGCTTTCCATTCATAAAGTATCGTGACATTCCCTCTTGTTGATGGACAACTCTAGACAAGGAGTCATGGACATCATGTCTTCTATTAACACTCATGGCTAAAAATATAAGCTTTCTTGCTTCATGTCATGTTTGTATACCAGATCTTCATAAGGGTGTGTGAGAACCATCTGACTGAAGACCCAGTGAGACCCATGAGGAGAAGGTAAGAACGACCACATATACTCCAGTCCAGGTATGACCACAAAGAGGACAAATTTATGTTCAAGAGTCATGCTAAAGCTACTCCTAAAATATGCAGGGACCTGTCTTCACTGCAACCCAGTGATGGCCTGCTATGTTTACCAAGAAGATCAGCCTAAATAACTTGAAATTATCCAATAGACTTCATGCCAGGAAGATAAGACAGCCGCTATTTTACCCTGTGTGAATTTTGTACCTTGAAGAGTTATCTAATGACTGCGAGAAGCATCCCAGCTAGTATGACAACTTCAAATTGAACTCTGGCTCAAATGCTCTCCCACCAATCACGTGTGTTGCTGTTAGTGACTCCACCTTGGGCTGGGCAAGGCTGCCAGCCAAAGTCTGGACAGATTAATAAGGGGAATAGAAGGTTTAGCTATCATACAGGTTCTTTGACTAATAGTTGGTTATGTGCTAGAACAATCTCTTTTATACAGAATTGAAAATACAAGCCCTGACATTTATTTAGGTTTACCAATTGCTTTAATGATATAATAGTCACATGCATGCCTGTACATAAGACTAAGAGAACTCAAAAGCTTATGCCCCAGCATATAAGGGGTTCTTTTTATTGTTAAGTATTAATTTAACAGATTTTCAGACATTAACTCTTGTGTGTGTATGTTTTTTTTGTAACAACCAAATTAGCTTGGTTGCCAACTCCATTGCCTTAAACATTTAAAAACTTGATTAACATATGATTTTTATCTGTTCATGGGATACAGTGGGATATATCAATACATGTATTGATATACAGGATATCCATCAGTACACACTTATCCAATCAGGGTAGCTCACATTGCCTATGCCAGCAATTTTGACAGCCATGTGTCAGACAGAACACATGGAACTTGTATCCCTGTGTCTGCCTCATTTCTCTTAAAATGATGTTGTCCAATTCTACCTGTTGAAAATAGTGATTTTATTTGAGTGATTGAAGAACACCCAGTGTATATCTATCTAAACCATGGTTTAAACATATGCGTTTGTTCATTGGCATCTGAGTAGAATTCATAGAGTTCTAGAAATTATAGTGCTGGGTTTGAAAAATAGTTTTATTTTAAATAAACCAAGCTATCAAGTCACACATCATCATAAGCCTGATTGGACTTTTTGTTCAGCTGAGCGACAGGCTGACATGCCATCTGTCTTCACTTGTAGCAAGTGTTGGATGTGTGGAGACATATGATGCTGTTCTAGCCTCGTGTGTAGACAGGTGGATCCATTCAGTGTTCTTCATAATATGAAAATTCATTTTAGTGAATTAAGACTCCTCCAGTTTGTATAAACTACACACGTGAAAATGTAATTTCATCTAACAACATTTCAGGCTGTCTGTCCTGGGTGAAGTTTAGGCACACACAAGGCAGAGAACAAATGTCACTCACTTGCATGCAGGACAGACGTTCTGGTCTTTTCTAACTCAAAGAGGGCAGAAAAGAAAACCACAAAATTAATGGACTTTATATCTCCAAGTCATCCTTGTTGATTAATGGGCAGGCAGAATTCTCAAAAACAAGATTTGCATCAAGTTTTAGGCCATGCTAAATGTTTGTACAAAAGTTCCTTCTCTTCAGAACCTAACAATAGTTAGGCTGAAAACTAAATACAGTGTGAAAAGTTATCTTCTGACATGATGCACCATGTAGTCAAATGTTTTAGGTCCATATATGGGCAAAGAGTAAAGCTGGGAGCTAGAAACAGAGCTGAATTAAAGTGTGGCTTCTAGGGAAAGAACTAAAACCCCGTGCAAGAGAAGTTATGGTTAAAGCTATGCTAGGGCCTTAGGGAAGGATTCAGGGTTCAAGTCAGGCCGGCAGTAGGAAGTGTTGTTTGCAATAGTCAGAGGGTCAGAAGCCTTTGCCATGTTTCAGTTACAGTTGAAATCATGAAGCACATTATAAGCAAAAGTAGCTACAAAGATAGAGAAGTTGGCATATATATGTAGTCCCATATATGTATGTGGGTGTGTGTAAAAGTTTATACACACATGCATACACACACAAACATAGAGGTATTTATCAGAAATAAAAAGAATTTATTTTTAAATTATGTAGTGGAGGGAACTGTAACCTTAACCTTTTTCTGACCTCCTCACATGGACTCAGAACACACCTAGAAGTTCTGAGCCTGACTCCCTCACCCATAAGTGGATTTCCTCAGAGTCAAGCTCTGCAGAGCTGTAAGCTCTTGCTGCAGGGCCTATCGTACAGTGACTCCAGCAAACCACAAGACTCAAGGTCACAGACAAGTAAGATTCGCTGAATTCAGCTTGTTTTCAACAACAATATTGTCAGTAAGGACACAATTATAATGTAGAGTTTGAAAAATTAGTTTTTATTTTAAATAAATTAAAATATCACGCCACACACCATCATCAGCCTCAAAACAATAGAGGATGATTATAAACCAGTTAATGCTTTGAAGGCGCTAGATGAGCAGGAAGCATGATCTTATACATTTAAAAAGTATAAATGATGTGTAAACCTGATGCAGATGAAACGTATTCTGTTTTCTTAAACTTTAAAACCTGGAATGATTCCCCAGGAAATTATAAATTCTCCCAAATAAGTATCAAAATACAGTAGTTCTTACAGAAGACAGCTGTGGCAGCCAGAGATGTATATGAATAAATTAAATAAATGAAACATTGGGCAAGTGAATACATCAGCTAATCAAGCCAGTCCCTGGCTCACATGCACAGGGAAGGGGCAGCAAGAGCATTTGAGCAAAGCTGTAGAAACTCCGGCTTTCTAAAACTCAAAGAAAGTTTAACCTACTGTTTCTCAGTAGGGGTACAGTGTGGATGCCTGTGGATGGGAAGACCTGGCAAGCAGGCTGAGTAAGAGCCACACGTAAAATGGGTAAATTCCCTATGGGAATACAACCAAACAGTCTGGTGTAATAGCATCAACTTATAGTGGTCAAAAGTATAAACAAGGAAGGCAAGTACATATGTAAGTGGAAACAGACATGCTTGAGAACTCCATAAAGTTATGACAGGAATGAGAATGTGACTGAAAGACACTACAGTTCTATTGGCAGACTTGAAATCAGGAAATCAATGTGCATCTGTGAAAAGTACCCCTTCCTCTATTCTCCACCAAATCAAGCTGTGTGTGTGTGTGTGTGTGTGTGTGTTTCTATAATTTATATGCAAAGACAAATACTATATCCAGAAAAATGTCCTAGAAAAAGAAAAGCATATTGGTGCTATCAGCCTTTAAAAATCTATGTAGAGGGCTGGGCGTGGTGGCGCACGCCTTTAATCCCAGAACTCGGGAGGCAGAGGCAGGCGGATTTCTGAGTTCGAGGCCAGCCTGGTCTACAGAGTGAGTTCCAGGACAGCCGGGGCTATACAGAGAAACCCTGTCTCGAAAAACAAAAAAAAAAAAAAAAAAAAAAAATCTATGTAGAAATAGGCTACATGAAAGTATGAAAGGTTATAGAAAAATCAATAGGCATTATTTTAGCAATCAGAGAGAATTTAAAATTAAAATGGGATTCCAGTCTCATATATATACACATATATATGCATATATATACATATATATCTGTGTATTTCTCTCTATACAAGATATATAGATATGTTACATGTATAATTGTATACATATAAATAAAATTAAAAATATGCATAAATATATAAAATATAAAAATATATAGGAATAAAAATAAATAAAAATGTATAATATAAAAATAAATTAAAATATAATTATATGTAAATGTGTATAGTTATATGAAGAACTAAATATATTATTTATATATTGCTATATATAAATAAACTATATATAAATATATAAAGATAACATACAGAATATATATATATAGAGAGACATATAAATATATATATATTCAAGTGCTCTATGACTAAACTTCAGTTCAGTGATTACTTTCATGTCAGTCACAATAAGAAAGGCACTTCAAAAGCTGAAGTGAAGATCAGCAGTGTGAAACACCAAAATTGAAGTCTATGAAATGAGGTATTGTTCAGAGTTCTAAGCAATAAAGCCAGCCACCTGATCACTGATGGGGAAACACTTATATCTCATTAATACACAGAGAATTTCAATAAGTCAGTAAGAGGAAAACCAGCACCATGCAAAAATGATATGTATAGCAAGATGCATAGCAACAGAGATAAGAAATTGCGGAGATAGTAACTAAAGCCTTCTTCATAAACAAATATAGGGTCTGGAGAGATGGCTCCAAGATTAAGAGCAAGCACTTCCTGCTCTTCCAGAGGACCAGAGTTCAGTTCCCAGCACCCACATCAGTTGGCTCTCAAGAGACTATAACTGCAGCTCCACAGATCCAATACCTCTGTCCTCCACAGGCAATGACACTCACATGCACATGCCCACATGCATGCATGCATGCATGCGCGCACGCGCACACACACACACACACACACACACACACACACTTACATATTATTAAAAGTAATAAGATAATGCTTAAACTAGTAAGCAAGTGCATATAAAATAAAAGGATGGCATCTTTATAGTTTCAGATTGTAGGTGTGATGTTTAAGGCAGTTGGTGGTAATGGGAGGAGTGCTGTGTTTTGTTTATTCAAGGAACAACACCATGTATGGAAGAGTATTTGCTGACTGTCCTTTACATTTAAAGTATATAAACTCATTACCCCAATGATTCTATGTTCATGAGCCCATGTTGCCCACATCCTCACACTGGCTGCTAAAACTCTAGCCTCTCTACAGAGGGTCTAGCCTTAGGTAATTCAGAGTGGCAGTAGGAGACAATCTCTTTCCCTTTAGAGACATTTGAGTCTATAAAATCATCCATGGCAGTTATAAACTCAAGGAAAAACAGTTATAAACGTTAGAAGTTTGAGAAGAATGGAGAAGTACAAGAGAATAGGAAGAAGAGGGTTACAGGCACTGGGGAGGAGCATCAGGGTGAGAAGTGGGTGTCAATTAGCTTTTGTAATATGATCTGCTCAAGGTTAACCTTTTGTTTTGGTCTGAGGTTTCAGAGGTTTCAGGTCCTGATCAAGGACTCTATTGCCTTAGCACTTGTTCTGGAGGAAGCAGGTCAAGACAGCTGCTCCTGGAAGCCTGCTCACTTCCTGGCCATGATGTGAGAGAAAAAGGTAACACCTGACACCCGGTGCTCTCATCTAGCTCATAAGCCCTGACAATGAAAAATCTCTCACCTCTTAGAGTTTCTACTGCCTTCCAATTCTGTCAGGCTGAGACGAGGTGCCCTTGCCCTTACCACATTGGCCTCTGGGGTCTCCGGATGCAAATTCAAGCAGTGAATCTGTCTGGTGAGAAGAGCTGACTTTGTGTGTAAGTCGTTCATCTCAAAGTTGACCAAATTCAGGAAACCTCTTAAAGGCTTTACAACTGGCCTGGATTAGAAGTTGGAAGCTAAGGGGGCATTTTACTACCGATGTTCCCTATTTCCCTTTCTAGGTTCTAGGGCGTCCTGAGGGAGACGGAGGGCACGGCAGCTACAAAGGCTGAATGGGTTCTTCATTACCCTCAACCCTGAAGCCAGTCCTAAGGCCTCTGTGTTCTACCCTCCTACATCTGACTTTGGGGTGCCTTAATTTTGAGACTTGTTGAAGTAAATCATGTGACTCTCCTCGCACCACCACGCATTCTCTCCTACTCCTGCATGGTCAGATCCTGAGGTCAGAGACTTAGACATAGCAGCTTCTTGACTCAGCAGCAAACGAACCACAGAGAATCTGCAACATGATCTGCATGTGCCTTACAGCCCCAAGCTCATTCCCTAGCATCAAAGAACTGTTCTGCTCTCCTCTTACGAAGTGCCCTGTGCATTCTATCCTCACCTCTCAACAGCATTGATGGAAGGTTTGCATTACAAGGATGAACAAATGCAGAAACCACTCAAATCCTTACCACAGTCAGTGTGGAGAACCGGATGGTTAAAAAAATAATAATCTGGAATTTTGTGTGTGAGTGTGTGTGTGTGTGTGTGTGTGTGTGTGTGTGTGTGTCTGATAACTGTTGTCCAAACCATTTCTCACACAGAAGTCTCTCATTTGACCTTCCAGATCATGGCCAGAACTGACTCTTCCCTTTGGGCTGGGAGAGATTATTTTTCTTATTTTGCTCTCATTGTGTCCTGAGATTTATCTTTTGCCAACAATGACAGAGATGTACTGACAGCCTCAGTTCTCATGGGATTCAAATGAGAGAGGACTGTAGCAGTTAGGGCAATTCTAGTGACAGATCAGAAAACCAGCTCGGATGGGGACATTTCCAGGCAGAGCAGCTAAAGGTCTGTGGGTTTAGCCTGTCCCCTTAGTACCCAGAGTGAGTGCAGGCATCTGTCAAGGTCCTTGCTCTTCCTGAGGTTGGTTCTCTTCTCCAGCAATCTCAGTAATGTCAGTAGGAGACTGCACTCCTTTCCTGGGTTCAGGGGCTCTCACACATTTCCCTGGCTGTCAAGGCTGCTGTGGCTGTATTGGATAAGGAGATGTCACTAGGGAAAGCATTGACTGAGTTTCTCATCACAAATCTCAAGCATGTGGTAAGACAGGGTTGCTTTTAAAGTGTCATTCAATAACATAATGCACACACACACACACACAAAGCATAAGTATAAATGCACACATGTGATGGACATGTGTATAGCACATATGTGCACATATAATGTAAGCATAAATGTACACACCTTTCACACATGCACATATAGCATGAGCATATAAACATGCATGTACACACACAAATAGCATGAGCATGCATCATACATATACATATACACATATGAAGCAAACATACATACATGATACACATGCACACAACACATTTATTCTGCAAACATGCATACTCACATGATCATACATACTTGAGCATATGTGCACTTGATACACAAATGCATACATAAAATGTGAGCATATATGTAAATATAATACATACAGGCAGGCATATAGAATGAACATATGAGCACACACATGATGCACATGCACACATACAGCATTAGTATACCTGTATACATGATACACACATGTGTACACATAATGCATGGGCATGCATGCATACATAAGATTCACATGGCAGACACACATGTATACATAGAGATCTAGCATTCATCTACATATGATACATATTGTGTACACATAGTGTACACACATGCATATAGTACAAGAAAACATGTGCAGACATGTTACACACACGTGTACATATAGTATGGGCATACATTAATGCACATGGTACACAATTCACATATATTATGAGCATATTGCACATACATAATTCACATATGCACTTTGGGCATATGTTCACATGATGAACATACATACATACTCATATACACATATAGTACAAGCATACACAGATAATATATGCATGCAGAATACAAAAAATAAACATCATGAGAATTTATCCACATGGATTATACATCTATACATACACATATAAAGTAAGCATACATGCACACATTCACACAACCCACATGATGCAGTGTTAGCATATTTACACATGATTCACACATAGCACATGTACACAGATGTTCATAAAAATACATGCACAAACATATACAGCACAAGAAGGCAAGCAAACAACACTCATGCGTGCAGACACACATTCTGGAATGCCAGGTTGCTGCCACACCCTTCCATTTTAGTTCTCCATCTGATATTCCTCCCTCAGGCTAGGTCCTCTTTGCTGTACCCTCCATACATGATGCTTTTTATTGCTAGAGGCAGTCATTTCTCCATGGTTGGCACATCATGGATGACTCCTGTGCTTTCCTGAAAGCGGTGGTGCCATTGTTGGCAGAACCAGTAAGAGCAGCTCACATTGGATTAGATGTTATAGTAAGGTCACCTTGTATAGAGTAGAAAAGCTGAAATGGGGGATATGAATGCTCTTATCACAGATAAGTGACAAACAACCCCATAAAGGCATGCAACTATGCCAATTAAAATGATTGCATAAGAATAAATGTATCAGCATATTTGCAAATAAATACTACTGTTACCAAATATTAAATACCTTTGCTACTTTTTAAAATGTGTCCATTTTTATTAGTACTTAACTTATTTAAACATAAATAACTCAAAAACATCTCCAAGTCAAGAAAACACTTAAGGTCCATGTGTTCAAATGTGAAGAGCGACTGGGTATCAACTAAAATGACTCACTTCCATGTGCACAAATCATTGTATTTTCTGTGTTTAAATAAGGACAATGCATGCAGAGTAGCCAGAGAACTCCTGCAGTCAGTCACAAAGCAACCCAACACTCGCCAGTCCTTCTCACTGTCTCCTGCCACGGGCGTTTTCAAAGACAAACCTTTGCGTCTTCCCTACTACAAAGTGGTCAGTAATGTTATATGAGGGGAAAATACACCATCCTGATAAGTGAGGGTGTTAAAGCTCAGGGGTGGGGGAAGCCGCACACACCACTTAAGCACACTCATTATTATGGCTATTGCTACCTCAGGCCACTGGAGACTTTATAATTTAGTCAGCATTATGCAGTTTGAAGTGTTTCATGTTCTGCATGGGAGCAAGCTGCAATTCAAATATCAGTGGCCATGAAAAATATGCACATACGTTTAGTAGGAAAATCTCCAAGGGGACAACAGAAGAGATGGGCATATGTCGGTGCCTTGTGATGGAGGGTTTCTCTGAATTAATCGTCTGGACATACTTTATCGCCATTTTCCATTTTGCCAGAAACACCCCCCCACCTTCATTTGTTATTAGAGAAGCTTATTATACATGCTCATCCCAGAAAGATAATAGGCCTATGACTTCCCAGGCTTAAATGCAACAGGGTTCCATGGCTGGGTCGGGACACAGCTAGCCAGCACCAACGTCATCTCTCTGATAGCAAGAGTAATTGCTTATTTTATCTAGTTTAGGGAATTGTGCCTCTTTATGCTCCATACTTTATTACATCAATTACTAGAACCACCCTCCTGTATAATTTATAGGAGAGAATCCAATTTCTCTGTGATCACCTTTGAACTGAAGGCGTCCTTTGTTCATATGCTTCTGAATATTAGAATGTTTATCGCATTTTCTAGGGATGCTTCATCTCTGTGCAAATTTAAGCATCTTGCTAGATGGGTAACACATACAATTTGTTGGTTTAAATCAGGATGGAGTGGGGGTTGTTTTGCCTCCCAGATAAAGTATTTTTGAGTGAAACATCTAATCTTTAAAAGTGCAGTTAACATAAATGGCCATTTTTAGAAACGGATTTCTAATGCCTCAAACTGCGGGTGAAAGCGCTCGGCAAAATTCAGACCCTAGGTCTCTCGGTTTGTTGTTCCTCTTTGGAAGAGCTGGACGCCCGGCTACAGTTAGCAGGGGGAATGTAAACCACTGCAATTGCTTTTGACACTTAAAAAGGATTTTATTGACAGTTGGAAACACGTGGGGATTTGAAAAGAGTACTTTTCCATCTGTAATACTTGGTGTGATCAAAGATCACACAGCAGCTTCAGATTAGTGGAAATGAGGCTGCCGCGAAGGTTCTGCGCTCCACAAGGAACGAGGGCTCGGGCTCTGCTTGGGTAATCCCTGTCCCCATCTGAGTGGAATTTAACGTAATGGGGATATACTTCTCAGTGCCTCTGCCAATGTGTGTTTTAAAGAGCCCTAAAGCAGATGATAATGTAGTGTGATTTAAAATTCCCTTTCAAAGTGAAATCTTACTTTCCCACTCTCCATTCATACCCTGGCTTAGTATTTCACCCACATTTTTTCTTTTAACTCTTTGTGTTTCGTGAATGTGTTTGCAGGCGTGTGCTACTGGCGTTAAGAAAGCCGTCCAGACAAATTATAGGTGCATATTGCCTGGCCAGCTGGGGCTAGGAATGACTAGTTTGCAGGGACCTCAGAGTCCTCCATCTCCTTCTCTCTCACACTTAGCCATCCCTCCCTGCCTGTCTCCTTTTTGAATGTGGCTTCTATGCAAGCACATACATAGGCACATATATTTCTCCATAAAAGCCAGCTCTGTGTCCCTTGTATTCTCTGTGACCCTGTGTCATCTCAGCACTGAGTCCAAGAGTTTACAGCAATCGTGGAAAGGATGGGAACTTTCAGAAGAAACAGAACAAGGTTGGCATTTAGGTACTGAGAAGAGCAGGGGCTGATGATAGAGACATACGAGACACCATATTGGATCCAGTGGTGGAAGGTGATGTTGTACAGGGTCTGGGGAAGAAGGATGAACAGTGAGTGGGGGAGGGGGCTGATGGTTTGAAGGAGAATTGCCTTCCCTGTCACTTGTCACCCATTTCTGAGTCTGCACCTTTGTCTAGCCACTCCCTACTGTCCCCAGACTACTCCTATCAGTCTGGCTCCGGGACAGCAGAACTGCAGGCTCCAGCTCAGGCCCTGCTCTCTCCTACTCCAAGCTAACTTTGGCTTCAGGCACAGCCACTACCCAAGCCCCATGCATGTGTTTCCTTTATGGGGAAATGCATTCTTAAGCAGATGTACACATTGATAGCTTCATCTTAAACAGCACTCCCTTGAATGTCTATGAATCTGTCAAGAGGGTCTGAATGAGTCGATCAAAGCAAAATGAATCCTACATCTGCTTGGTTGTAATTTGTATAGAAAATGAAGTAAACCCTAAGACTAAACTCCTTAAACATTCAAAATTACAGGGTTCCTTGGAGTTCTGAGCTCAAACAAACAAATAAACAAAACAAAACATGTTTCATTAACATTTCAAAATATTTCCAATGTAAACCATACACAAGCCAATGGATATATATATATATATATATATATATAGAGAGAGAGAGAGAGAGAGAGAGAAAAGGATTATATTTTATAAAAGGCTGAAAATTTTAAACACACATCCAACTTCTTAGTAAAAAAAAGAGAGTATGCCTATGGTCTCTCTTTACAAGTGGTTTTACAATGTAGGGCAGGTGACCTTATAAGAGAGCCTTCCTTTTAAGACTCAGGGCCATGGCCCCACGAGAGATCTATGTTCAGCCATGTTTGACACAGTGAACCAGAAAACATTCTTGGCTGTTCTTTCAGAAGAATTCACTTTGGAGTTGGGCCTGGGAGTCTGTTACTAAGCCTCACCTTCCTGTCCAGTCATTCTTCTCTTGTCTCTAAAAATACACAAAGACCCTTGTTCCACATTTGCAGTTATAAATGGAAAAATTCCATGAAGGATGCCTCCTGGTCTCAAACCTCATACACAGAGATGCACAAACAGAGATGCACATACATAGGCATACATGGACACATATGCATATATACATGGGTGTGCATACATATGCACACATACACACATACATGACATATACATAGGCAGACACATGCCTGGGTACACACTCACTGGACATATACATAAGCATACCAATACAATACACTTTGTACATGTGCTGCCACACAGGTTTCACATCTGTCTCTCTAGGGATTGTCAGAAAGATGTTTCTAAGGGTGACAGCATTGACACTTGCCCAGCAACAATCTGTCCTGGCTGGTATGCCTATTCCAGCTGGGGGATTACATCACTGTATTTATTTGGGATGACATGGGCAGTACTGTAAACATCTTCCCTCAAACCATGATGAAAATTTAGATAAACCATTATTTAAAACATTTTAAGAGCTGGGAAGATGGTTCAATCAAAACACTTGACATGTAAATGTTAGGACCAAAATTTGATTCCCAGAACCAATATAAAAGCGAGGCAGATGTTACTATCTTCCATAATCACAACACTCAGGAGGCAGAGAGAGAATCTCTGGGACAGTATAGCTGGCCCAATTCAGGAAACCCTGCCCACTACACAAAGAGGAGTGTGATCAAAGAAGGCATCTTGACATCAACTTCACACACATATGCACACACACACACACACACACACACACACACACACACACACAAACACATGACATACACACAATACACAAACATCACACAAACACACACACAGATACACACATTCCCATACAAACACATATATATCCATCACACACACACACACACACACACACAGTACAAACACATCACACATACAGACACACACAATATACACACATCTCACAGACACACACATATACACACTACATGCATGTATGCACACATACACACATATACCACATATACATGATACACACATATACAAACACATACCACACAGACACACACACAATTCATTATACACACATTCACACAGACACAAACACACAAAGAGACACATACACACACGTACACCACATACAAATTTTTATTTATGTTTTCTCATCTGTTTTAGTCTTACAATGGCTTTGCAGATGTAATGACTTTGTCAAAGAAGGGAGGGGGAATGGCAGGAAGAGGTAGAGGGAATGAAGGGAAGGGAGGGAAAGAGGGATGAGGGAGGAAGAAGAGAAAAGGAAGGAAGGAGCGGAGGAGGGAGGAGAGAGGGAGAAAGGGAGGGAAGAGAGGACAAGCTTCTCTAGTAACTTTCAGCTCATGCCATTTGGTTTGGACCAGTTAGGATTTTAGTTAGAGGGGCACCTTGGTGGGAAGGTGTTAGTGGTATCCTTATAGAGTACCTGGAGGCTTCCCAGACCCTGCTCAGAGTGTACCAACCAGGCGGTCCACAGAGAAGAAGCAGGAAGCAGGAGGAGGCCCTGTGAGAAGTGAAGTCAGAGCACTGAATTCAAATTCTAACTTTCTTGCCATCTGAGTTATTTTAGGAAAACAAATTTACCTTCCAGTAAGATCAGAAGGCTCTTTACATATAAACAAAAAAAGAAAATAGGCAACAATTTTAAATAGTAAGTGGTTTTATGGCATCAAATTGTGAGACTGCTGATCTCCTCATCCTTAGTCCCTTAGTAACTGCTTGTGAAATTCCTGTTAACACCAGTAGGGTAGAACTAAATCCCTCCAGTAGAATCCATGCTACTCTGTAACCCCTCCCCCTCTCTTTGAGCTTGTTGCTAGAGCAAATCACTCTAAATATGCAGTAGTCTTTCTGAACAGCAATACTTCACACCTCTAGGTGAGCAACATCCTTTTAAGCAAATGGTTGCAGGGCATTTTTTTTTTCAGAAGAAACACATGGTGATTGGTTTCCAAGATCACAGAAGCTAGAACATTCCTATTTCTAGAGTCCCCACAGGGTGAGACCTGGATACTAAACCTCTGCTTCCAAGGGTCAAGAAGATGAAAGGGAGTGAAGACTCTGAGCTCTAGCCATTCACAAATGGGGTGCAGGCTCTGTGTGCTAATGATGGATTCATTCACAAATGGGGTACAGGCTATGTGTGCTAATGATGGATTCAGAAGATATTTCAATTTTTGAACTTGCTGCTGTCAAGCCTGTCAGGTAACTCTAATATGAAATAGGGAAATGGAGGGAGAGGAGGAGGAAGACAGGAGACAGAATGGAAGAGAAAGAAAAAGGGGGGAGATGTGGGGAGAAGGAAGGGGAGGAGGATTCAGGGACGGCAGGGTGCTTCTCTGAAGGGTTGGAGCAGCCATGCCCCACTCTCAGCTGAGGCCACAGTGGATTGCCTTAATTGTGTGCTGAACATCGCTCCCCCCTGCCTGACCAAACTTATTTAAATAACATTAAATATGCATAGAGTCTATGACCACCAGAGAAGTTAATTAGGTGACTTGTGGGGATGCTAAAAAGTAAGGATTTACCAGAGGTCAAGAAATGGCAGTGTGTTCAAGGATGTGATACCTACTGTTCCCACCATTCTCTCTGTGGCAGACAGACTTTCCTAAGTAATAAGGGCATCCCATTAGCACGAGTGTACCAAAAAACACAGTTCTTTAAAAAACACTGCATGCTTTGGTATAATTAAAGATTCATTCATTCATCACACTTATTCTCAAAAGAAAAGGCTGATTCTTTTTTTTTCGGAGGCTATTTGCCTATTAGAAGAAAGAACCATTGAAATGTCATTTAAAGGGATAACAAACTATGTTTCCTTCTAATGAGATGCTCAGATGCCCAGTGTGATGACATCTAGAGTCAGTGATACTGGAAAACCTGCGTTAATGTTTCTTCAGTCACCCTCAGGTTACACAAGTCAGCTCTTCAGGACCCTGCCTGCAGAGTGGGGTTACTGGGGAATCCCAACACATTCCAGCGTTGAGTGTAGAGGTGTTGCCAGATCCACAACATGCTTTCTTGTAGAAGAGTGGACCATGAAGAGACACTCTGAATAAATATGACAACTAGCAGAGAAGGCCTTGTGTTTATCTTTGGTTACAACAATCAGCCTGTAACTGCTGTGTGTCACAGTGACCAACAGCCAAGACATTCTGTCCAGTGGTAATTAGACAACCAGAGACTCTTGAAGTCTCACCTGGGCATATTCTAAAGCGCTCTCTGGGGCACCACCAGTGCCCTGTACCTTCCTGGCACAAGAGGACAGAGAGGTAACATCCGAAATCTGAGCGAGGAACTTGGGAGCCTTGCTACAGGCCTTGGCTGTCTATTTTACCATGTGGACAGTGACTAGATATTTCTAGAACAGTGCTTAATTTATGCAAAACTGTTCTTACTGAGATTTCTTTAATGTAGTCTTTCATTTTATGAAAATATATAGCCTGGTGTGACAGTGCATGGTAAATGAAAGACCAGCCTAGATTATACAGCAAGACCCTATCTCAGAAAAGCAAAAAGAATGCAGGCAAGCCCTTCTGTAGTGGTAATGATGAGTTTGTTGTCCTTTTCAAAACTGAAGAATCTATGTGTGTGTAGTCACGGGAGAAGATGACTTTTCTGGAAATTGCCTGTGATGTCTCATATCAACTTGAGAAGTTCACAAATCACTTGGGATACCGGCCTCTAGGCACACCTATGAGGGCTTGTCTAGCTTAGGTTAGTCCACGACTTGTCTATACAGGTGTCTTGCTCTTCATTGAGATGATAGTATCCACCCATTGTGGATCACACCATTCCCAGGGATGGGATCCTGAGCTATATAAAATTGTGAAGGCTAGCCAAGCATGTATCCATTACTCTATGCTTCCTAACTGCAGATAAGATGTGCTCAGTAGTCTTATTCAATAGTTTACTGTATCCTTGAACATGCACTCAAAGAAGCCTTTTATGCCTTAGTTATTCTGCCAAGAATTTTGACAGAAACTGGAGAAGAAACTTAGACATTTGGCCCAGACGCGATTGTGAATCTAATGTTAAAGAAATCTAACTCAGGAAAATGTACTAAGCATTCTTTAGAATAGTGAGAGTTGATGTTATTTGAGCCATATCACTCCATTGTTCTCCTTTCTCATCTGTGTCACAGAAAACATTACTTGTGTGGTGGGCCAGGAAATGGAGCTACCCTACAGCTAGCTCAGTTCTGAGCTCTGGCTTCATTTGGAGGTCAAGAGCATGCTTGCCTCTCCTTATATGCTAACCTTATATGTGGAATATAAAGGCCAGTTCTTGGTCCTTTTCTCTTCTAGCTTCAAAGATAGGAGACAGAAATGAGACAGAAATCAGTGGTTACCACTGAAGCACAACTCACAAGTAAGGGAGCAGGAGCCAACTTCAGGAAGCACAGGTCACCATCTCATGTCCAGCATCAATGCAGTGATGTGGAGATGGATACAGAAGGCCTCTCAGTTACAGGACAGCAAGCACCAGTGTTCTCCTCAGGTTGACCAACTTCATGTGGAACAGATGGGAGGAAGTCATCCCAAAGGCTTGGGTTAAAATAATGAAGAACTTGGCTCCGTCATCCACAGCAGCCCTGACTTACTCTAATTCAAGAGATAAGAAATGATAGGCATGTGAGAGTTCTGCTTAATTCAAGAATCATTGGAAGAAAAATAAGGTAAATGTTGAGTTTAGGACAAAAAATGTTTCTTAGATATTTCCCTGAAGCACAATTGATAGACAACGATTTGTGACTCTTGTCAGTGAGATTTGCAGTGCTGTGGAACACTGCATCAAGCTGAGAAATTTCTAGACCACCACATCATCTCACACATTTCACATCACTACAAAATTTTATTTTGAATTTTTTGACCTTGGATGCCAACGAACTCTCTGCTGCTGAGTGTCTATGATACCCTACAACTAGGCATACTTGTGCCTGGATGAAATGGAAGGATCCACTTACTAGCATATAGCATAATCCTGATCAGGTATTAAAATGGAGAAGAGGGCATGATTATGTTTGATGCCGAAGGGGCATGGTGGCTGCCAGAGTGATTGGTGAGACATGCTGATGCTGGGACAAAGAAAGAATGATGCTGACCATGATCCTGCTAAGTGCCCTGACAAGGATGATAGGGGAGCTGTATTGGACAGATGTTCCTGACCCACCTTTGCTTGCCTACATCCAGAAATGGACAAGCTGCCCTGCCTCAAGCTTTTAGACACTGTGGGACAGAGAACATAGAGACTGTGGAAACTGCCTTCAGAAAATTAATGAAATAGAGAAGTAGTTATAATGACCATTCTCTTTCCTTTAATGTGACTAGTTATTCCGACTCAATCATGGACTAGTCTAGAAATCAATCCAATACTGGAGGAAAGGAAAAAGACAGTAGGCATTTATAGGGCTGGTTCTGGACATTTTCAGAGACATATTTGAAAATTGACAGCCGCCTTGTATGATTTTATGTTTGCTGTAGATAAAAATGGAACTGGTTCTGGGGTTAAGATAAATAGAACATTCTGCATTAACCCACCTAATCTTTTACTAATTGGGAATGATACCTTTGTTATTGGCTCTGATAATGAGTTCAACGTTTCTTGTTTTAATTGTCTTTTGTTGAATTGCACTTTTGCCCTGGACAATGGTCTATCTATAATGGTAGTAAATCAACTAGCTTGTATTATGATTCCTGTAAATTTATCTGAACCCTGGTATTCTGAAGAAGGCTTACAAATATTGGAAGAAGGGAGTCAACTTTAAATAGAGTCAAGAGTATAGTGGGCTTGATTATTGCCAGTATAGCAGCTTTGATTACATTAATTGGTAGCACCACTGCTTCTGCAATTGCTTTGATGCAAGAAGTTAAGAAAACCACTTTTGTTAATCACCTAGCAAGAAATGTTACTAATGCTCTGAGCATTCAAGAAGATTTAGATAGGCATTTGCAATAACAAATTGATGTTTTTATGATTCTGTTCAAATTATTGGAGAGTAGTTTCAGAGTTTAAGAGTAAGAAGCTATCCCAAGTGTCATGCTAAATGTCAATGGATTTGTGTCACTTCTAAAATTTACAATGACAGTCACTATAATTGGGAGAAAATTCAAAGACACTGGTAGGGTATTGGCATAATTCTAACACCTCTCTGGATATTTTAACTTTACGTACCGAGACTATGAATTTAAAGAATGCTGCTCTGCTGAGTTTGAGGCTGCCAATATTGCTGATAAAATTATTCATGGCTTAAGGTCAGTTTTCCATCTTGGTCAAGCTCTAAGAATGGCACACATCGTTTGATCATGTTGGCCCTTCTTACCCTGAGAATACTTTTATTCTTGCCCATTTTGATAAAACTTGCCTTTAACAACTTCAACATGTTGGTGGCCAAAATGCATGGCTTGAAACTTAAAATGGACCACCAGACAAAGCCATTAATTCAACAAGCTGGCAGTCAATGACAGGTAAGATTCTGCACAGAGCCTTACCAGCCCAAGACAGAAGTGCATTGCCTTGGATAATGCATTTTTAGTAATTGGTAAGGAAGGAATTCTTGTCAGAACAACCTAAGACAGACTCAGTTTTATTTATGAAATAAAAAAGGGGGAGATATGAAAAGCTCTTGGTGCTGCTTCAACGATATTGACAATAATCTGATATTGGGCTAGGACAAGGACATAGGCTCAAGATCTTGATCATCTTGATAAGATTCATCTGAATACCATGGGACCTTTGTTTATGCCTTGTTTGTTCCTTGTCTACTTTGTTCTTTGCATGTACCTAGAATGATATAAAAGTAGACTGGGAAAAATTAAAGCCTTCTCAGCACTTGCTGGGGTCATATTATAGTGTTGACTGATTGTCTTTTTCTTCTATAACCCTTTCCTTCCCTGGAGACCCTGTTGACTGACTGAGCTGGCTTAGTCATGACTGTCTTAGTCAGTGCTCTGCTGCTGTGAAGAGACACCATGACCAAGGCAACTCATAAAATAAGGCATTTAATTGGGGCTTTCTTACAGTTTCAGAGGTTTAGTCCATTATCATAATAGCGGGGAACATGACAACATGCACGTAGACATGGTGCTGGAGGAGTAAATGAGAATCCTATATCTGGGTCCACAGGTGGCAGAAAGAAAAGGAGACACTGGACCTGGCTTGGGCTTTTGAACCCTCAAAGCTCATGCCCATGACATAGTACTTCCAACAAAGTCACACCTCCCAATCCTTTCCAAACAGTTCCACTCCCCATTGCCCAATCATTCAAATATATGAGTCTAAGGGATCCATTCTCTTTCAAACCACCACAATGGTTTACACTGTGGAAGTGAAATGCACCTTACATTTTACATCTGAAAATGGACTTTCATTAAGGATATACAAAGATTGCTTACAATCTAATGATGAAAGAAATAATCTCATCAAAATGGCTAAGAATATCATTAGACAGTAGTTAAAAGAATATATATGAATAGTCAACAGCCTCCTTGTAATCAAGAAGGTTGGTCATTAGAGAATAGAGTTAAATCTCCGTGAAATACCACTTTACTTTGCAGAGTGGTGTCCTTTACAGTGCCTCCAAGACAACAATGCAGACACTGTGAGACAAAGTAGAATTCTTCAAGTAGTTATTTTAATGCCTATAATATAAAGTTATTACAACAATCAAGATAATGTAGCCACTGCTTCAGCTACTTTTATGATAATGAAAATACTTCCTGTGGACTCACATCAGATTTCAAGTATGTAACATAATTACATAATTACTATAATTAAGTGCAGTGGATCACAAACCATGATCTCCAAAACTTGTGTAATTCTACAAACCAGAATTCTAGACACTTAGCAGGCTGAGGCAGGAGGATTGTGAATTTTATCTTTGGTGCTTTCTGGTTGAATTTTGTCATTCAAGAACAATAAGAATTTGGGCCATGGGGAGATGGGTAGTGGCTACAACCAGCCCCTAATAGGCATCTGTTGAGATTATATTGAGGATGTGATACAGAGGCCATTAGTCAACCTGCAAATACTTAATCAACATCCCAGACTTGATTCAATCACTAAACTTCTCAGGATAGCTCAATTATATTTTCTTAATGTTTTTTGTTTGTTTGTTTTGTTGCTGGTAATGCATTTTCTACTTTCTAAGCTAAGATCTGTGTATGCTTACTCCTGGTGTGGGGTTGCTGAGGTGAAATGGCATTGTTCTTCTCTCACTCATGACCTTACCCTGTGAATACTCACTGCTTAAAGTACCCATTTCTCACAGTCTGACCTAATTACACATTATGTGAGTAATCCGTGGGATTTTCTTACTCTGTACATAGCCCCCTTGTTATAAATACACATCCAAATGCTTCATTCAGCTTAGGTTTCTGATGGGTTTTCAGGACATCTAGGAATCTGGGTTGATGACATACTGTCTCACAAGCAGATTCCTCCATTGCCAATGCCATGATAATGACCTCTGATGAAATCCTGCAGAATGTTGATGTATTGAAATATGTTTTCAGAACCACATTTTAGATTTCAAATTGTATTGAAGATCTTTTCCAACTCGTGTTAACAGTAAAATTGGTGACAGCATGATGGATGCTGTACCCTTATAAACACTCCTTGCTGCTGTTATTAGAAACCCCCACCTCTCAGGGATCTGGGAACCTGCATGGCATTCTGTCTTATGAAAACAGTGATTTCAGAGTCTATAGAACTTTATAGGCAAACTATACATCTGAAAAGACAGCTACTAAAATCAAAATGTGTTCTTCATTGCCTTTGAACTATCTCACTGGTCTCACTGGCCACCAAGACTCTGTCAACTTCTAAGTGTTCAAGTTTTAAGGACACCATTATCTTTGTCTCCCCACTTTTCATTCATTCAATATTTTATGCCTCTGCCATCTTTTCTTCTTTAAGTTTTAAGACAAGACTGAGGCATCATCCCAACTGCAAGCATCTTGTGGAATAACCAGTCCTCCATAAGGACCTATTTCTGCCCCCTGGGTCTCCATGCGGATCAAGGCTTTGCTACAAGAGTAAGAGGCTGTACGGTGAGTTCACATTCAGCTTTGATCCCTTCAGCACTGTGATTTCTCTTTAACTCAAGGTGCCAATCACATCCCTCCCTGCCTTGCTGTTAGCTTTCCTGTCTTTTGTATGTTGATTAATCTTTCATTCACATCTCTGCTAAAATTACATGTTATTTGAGTCCCCACCTTCATTTTTGAAATGGAATGTAAAACAAAGGCATACCAGAAAATCAAGCTCATGTGTGCTTCAAGCATGGTACTTTTGGCACAGAGCAGATGGATCTTTAGATATTCCTGAGCCCAGGGAAAGAGAAGTGGCCACCTCCTCTGAATGGTGCATGCTTGATAGAATGACTAATGGTGTTCTTTCTCAGCAAGACCAGATGAGTACTTTCCTGGACCATCTCTCAGTTGGGTAGCTATGTTTGTCATTCCTGTATTTGCTAATCAGCTTCAGCTGTCAACTCAACACAACCCTGACTTACAGTAGGGCAGCTTAGTTGCGGGATGGCCTGGATCAGATTGGTCATGACTGTAGGGTATTATCTTGATTGGTAATTACTATAAGAAGATCCAGCCCACTGTGGGTGGTAGTATCCATAGGTAGGTGTTCGTGGGCTACATAAGAAAGCTAGCTAAGCAAGCCAGGTGGGCAAGTCAGTCCCCTTCTTCATCCATGGTTTCTGTTTGAGCTCCTGTCTTTTTTTTTCCCAGAATGGCAGAGTGGCCTGTAAACTGAAATAAACTCTTCCCTGACCACATTGCCTGATAAAGCTGTCTCCTGAGAGGCTCTGCCAGTGCCTGGCAAATACAGTAGAGGATGCTCACATTCATCCATTGGATGGAGCACACGGTCCCCAATGAAGGAGCCAGAGAAATAACTAGGGAGCTGAAGGGGACTGAAGCCTCATAAAAGGAACACTGATATGAACTAACCAGTACCCGCAGAGCTTCTTGGATCTATACCACCAATCAAAGAAAACACATAGTGGAACTTGTGGCTCTAGCTGCATATGTAGCAGAGGATGGCCTAGTCGGTCATCAATGGGAGGAGAGGCCCTTGGTCCTGTGAAGGCTCTATGCCCCAGTATAGGGGAATATCAGGACCAGGAATGGGAGTGAGTGGGTTGGGGGGGGGGTTAGGGGATTTTCAGAGGGGAAACTAGGAAAGGGGATAACATTTGAAATATAAATAAAGAAAATTTATAATAAAAAAGGAAAAAATTAAAGATGAAAAATAGAAATAATGCAACAATGTATTCTGTGAAGTAAAAATGGATTTTGTCAAAATAACTCAATAAAATGTGTGATAGTAAATGAAAAATATTCTTGTGAAGTAAATAAATAGATAAAATAAAATAAGTATCACTGGTATAAATGTGAAATACTTTCATCTGCTAGACAGACAAAAAACATTCAAAATTACAAGGAGTTTAGACAGGAAGAGAAGGAAAAGAAGAAAACTAAACAAACCTAAAAAAGAAACCTAAAAATATAAATGGAATATCTAATAGTAAAGATAGTGATTATAATGATAATAATAATAACAAACCTCATTAGAAAAGGCCATATTTTCCAGTCATGAAAGCTTTTTTCAATTAAAATGGAATATTCATGAAGAATCATAATACTCAGCTATATCCTAAAAGATTCTTGAACTCAACAGGATGTACACGCCAGCCACACGAGCTTCTCTGTTTCTTTTTCCACACAAAACGATTTGCATTCAATGTTCATAGGGACAAATTATGGTCAGACTTTTTGTCTAACTACAGTGAAATCTAAGGACATCTGATGTGTGGAGTTTTCATGAGGAAAATGGGTGTTTATTAGCCATTTCCAGGCCATTCATTGGCTAGGAGTTGTTTCTTTATAAAGAGTGGAAAGTATCCTGTTCATGTTCTTATTTTTAATAAATGTTTTTATCAAGTATCCTCAGAAAAGACAAGAAATCAAGAGGAAGGTTAAAAATTAGGAGAGGCTGGTTGTGAGAGATGAGCGGTGTAGGTCAGACACAGGAGGGCTCCACGTGAAAATCCAGTGGCTCTTACTGTACAAGAGAATTGCCGATGTCTGTGTGTTCTAAGGCGTCACTAGAGTGACTATGACATGCCTGAGCCCCTGGGGAACTGCACACATACACTACAGGTTTAATCTCAGGAGAAAAGTCTGACCAACTAGGTAAAAGTCTCCAGTCAAGAGCCCAGGACTCTATGCCCCAGGGGGAACATGCCTTCATCCCGTGCTGCCTCTTGGCAAAGGTGAGGATTCCTGTAGGAAGATAAACGTCTCTGAACTTCTCAGGGGAAGGATGGAGAACTGGAAAAAGAAATGGTGAGGGGTAAGGTAAACAGACTAGAAAATTATCGGAAGGAAGGGCGAGAAAACTGAACAACAATCAACATAAAATTGGTGCAGGAAGCTTGAGTAAGCAGAGTGAATATACGATTGCTTAATTTCCTTAAAAAAATCACAGGAGATATGATTTCAAATTTAAAAACATCTGGCGATTTTAGCACAAGGAAGCATGTTCCTGCACGGGAGAAAGGAAAGGGGGGCTGGGGAGAAAACAGGAGCTGGGACAAGGAAACAAAGGAAATGTCAGCAGGGAAGAAAAACAGTGTCCATGTTAATGATACAATGACATTTCAGAGCTAAAGTCTTTGTGAGGAAGGAGTAAAAATTACACAAATGCAAGATGGAGACCAGCAAATAAGCTTAGCATCCCCAAAGCATCCCTAATGGCATGCCTGTGCCGAGAGAGAGAGAGAGAGAGAGAGAGAGAGAGAGAGAGAGAGAGAGAGAGAGAGAGA
>LR749522.1:2157371-2340756 GCA_902729485.2 Mus minutoides
AGAGAGAGAGAGAGAGAGAGAGAGAGAGAGAGAGAGAGAGAGAGAGAGAGAGAGATTCTGTGTTTCCTGTTAGGATGAGAAGGCAGGAGAGATACTCCAGATCTGCACAGGAAGAGTGTAGACATGGGACTGCATTCTTGGATATGCTGGACATTCTGCTTAGAAGCCAGGAAGGAATTTTCTTGAAGGCCATAGGTATTTCATGAAAATGAGGCAAAACAGACAAATAGATAGATAGAGAAATAGAAAAATAAATCTAAAATGAGACCTTGGCGGGATCAACATGGTTAATTCATTAATAGTTTTACTAATTTATTTCAGAAAAACATAGGTGTAGAAAAATAAAATAAATCTCCATGCATTTCAATGTTATTACAAAGTAAGCATGCAAACAAAAGTCTCGGTTTTCCACAAAAGTTGAAAAAGCTACCTGTGAAGAGGCAGGCACAGTACCCTCTCCTTTACCTGGCAAGATGTTCCAAAGCCCTCTGTGGAGGGCTGAAGCCACAGACAGCACAGAGTCTTCTATATGCCAAGATTTTCACATAATGGTAGGTTTAACTTACCATTATGGGGATGAAGCACGAGGAGAGACTGAGAAAACCACAATAAAGCAGAAAGGTTGTAGAACACAGACAACTGAAGCAAGAGAAGCTAATGGTGGGAAAGGAAGTCACAGTAGTCAGAGTGAGAAGGCAATGTGTTCAGATACTGTAGTTAACAAAGTAATGGCTGGCATACCAAATAAAGGGAACTCCAGGTAAATATGCAAATATGGAGCATTCTAAGAAAAATTAGAACTTACGAGACGTGAGGATCATGATTGGAACGCAGAATGGCAGAATGGGTAAACAGTGGTAACCATTTGCTGCAGAGGAGAGCCTCCTGGGATTCAGCACAAAACAAAACTGGTTAGCGAAGTTGAGAGGGTTGAGCAGGAAGCTCTTCACTGGGAACATAAACATGAACGTTAATAACAAGCATTTGGCTCACAACAGTTTGATTCCAAAGAAAGTACAATCTTCATCTCAACCCAAAATATCCTGGGTGTGCTGTCTGAAAAAGAACTTTTAGTTCCTTCAGCTGAGCTTAGGGAAACAAGTTCTCACCTCCCTGGAACGTGAAAGCTACATTGTAAAATTACAAAACAAAACAACAACAACAAAAAAACTCATAAAAACAAGAATGAGAACTGCCACACCTTTCCCCAGAACAATGAGACCTCTTTCTGAACAGGGTAGATGGACTTCTGAAGACATTCTTAAAGCTCTCAGATAAAAGAGACAAAAAAAAAAGTTTGTGTAGCTAGTGATGTCCTTCAGAAATACTGGTGGGTTACAAAGGTCACGGCAGCATGCCTGCACTGTTGGAAATGTTAATCGGGGCTTTGAGGCAGAATACACAAGATCCCCAGGTTTGCTGGACAGAGGAGAAGGAATCTGAGCAGAAGGTTCAGGCCTGAGAGATCTGTGATTGTTGAGCCTAGGTTCCTGTGTTGTGACTAGCATCATATATCTCCCTTCGGATACCAAGTAGCAAAGTTTTGCTTCATGCCGCAGACACAGAGCATTTGTCTTAGAAATCTACAGGTGACACAAGGGAAGGATGCTGTGTCCCCAAGATCCCCCAAGAGGGACCGTGTCCAGTAACATTGTAAGAATGGGAGTCATTCTTCTCCCCTTTTATCTGCTTTTCTGGAAAACACCTTTTGTCATTAAATTATTATTTTCACTTTAACAGAGCATATCCATATTTAATTCTGTGTTCTCTCATAATTAGTTTGTATGTGAATGAAACAATACCTTCCCAAATCTAAAAGCTGAGGGGCAGATTCCCATCAATTCATTTATCACCTGCCTTTTGGATTCAGAATTCTGCCTAAGGAAGAGATCATATTTCATATATCCTCATATTTACGGCTTGAAATTGAGAAGTGTTGATGGTATAACTCCAGGACGGCTTCTTCACCATCTCTTCCATAAGGAGCTTGGTGAAGAAAAGCTCCTTTCTCCAGTGTTCTCTAGAACTGCAGAGTACAGAAAAATACAGAAAAACACAGACTTTTAGAACCCTATAGCCCAGTCAGTACAGTGAGTGCCACAGGTGTGGGGTCAGTCAGATGGGAGGAAACAGGCATCTTACACCTCTGAGGGAACTAAACCTTTGTGGACTGAAAACCAGGGTTTCTATCAGTTCTATAGCATCCAATCCATGACAGGTTAGGCAATATGAAGAAATGCACAAGTATATCTCTCTATACACACATGTGCACATAGGCATGCACACACAAACTTAAGTAGAAAGGTTCATACATGGTAGATAAATATACCTAAATATAGAGCATATACAGACGTCTATAGGAAGATTGATTTGTAGACAGATGACAGGTTTGGTGAGTATTTGAAATTGAAACACAAAAGGAAAAAGAAGTAAAAACAGGTAAGAGTAAGAGAGGACGAAGAATTCTCTCTTCATTTCAAGAAGGGTTGCATTTAATATCATCCTTGATACTTACCAAAACTTAAGTCCAAATTGTTTAGCTTTATTAAATAATTCATTTTAATACATTTAACCACAAGAGGGTCCATGTCCACGTGCTTGAATAAATATCATTTTATAAAATGTGATAAGTGAATAAAATATAATGTAGACAACAAGTTGTTCTCTATTCCTTTAGCTAGCATACCAAAACAAACTGGCCCCTTTACTTTAAAACCTACGGTAAAATCTATGGATTTTTTTTTTAGGTGGGTGTTTTAAGAAGATTTTCAGATTAATCTCACCTGGTGAAGGCTATTGGCATTTTAATTTTCATGTTTATTGTCCCACATGTTTTGATCAGGATCTGAACACAGACCGGGTCAAGTTTCATGTGATCCAACCTTCATACATAGGGAAAATCTTCTTAGATAGCATCAGTCCCAGGAGAGTCGTCCTATAGCTAAGTGCCTGAGAAGATAGTGGGATCAACAACAGGGACTTCCCCGTGGGCTGATGAATCCAGAGCCAGTGAAGTGAGATCCAGAGTGAAAGTAGACACTACCACTAGCTAAAACCCTGAAGAGAAAAGTCCTCAAATAAAATACAATGGGCTCTTTCCTTTCTCTCCTTTGATATTCATTTAAAATTTATTTTAAAAATCTTTTAAAAATAGTCTACAAAAAAATGGACATTACATTCTTCACCATTTGCTTTAAGGGTTTCCGGCTCACTCGCTCATCTCCAGAAGGTCACCGCTGAGCTCTACAAGCCTGCCCTTCATTTAGAGGTCCTCTTGCATTCATATGTAACCTTCTTTCATTCACGGCCTTTATTAGCTCAGCTCCCAGAGCTTGTAGCACATTTTAAACAGCAACACTGGGAGGACGTAAATGCAGAATAATGTATCAGGACTCAAATTTGCATGGTCAAATGTCAAAAAAATTAGGCCTTCCCTAGAACCATGTCAAGAGAAATAACGTGAAGTGGGCCAACTCAACAGCGGGCACGCCATTATCAGTTAGCGCGTGCTGTCATCAGTGCCAACCAGCGGGAGCAGTGGTCATTAGCCAACCTCTGCCAGGGAGCCTCAAATTCTTCCTTTTCCTACTTTTTCATGATTTTTATTTTTCCCCATCATCTGACAGTGTTTCACAGAAGTCTGCAATGCGATGCTGCCTCCCTGACAGGGCAGCCAAGGGGTGGAGGTCAGCGCTTGTGGGGGAGGGTCGCAGGGGTTGTTAAGCGAAATCCGTAAATGTCCACTGTCAGCTGGAGGCTGCCGAGATTGCATACCTATCGGATAAATACTCATTAAGAGTAATCACTTTATTTCAGCTCTGTAATGACATTAACAAGCCCGGAATACAGGGAATTACACGAGTCAGAACAAATAATTGAATATTCTACTGTACGGGAACACAGCACTGGCCTGCTTTNGTTAAGCGAAATCCGTAAATGTCCACTGTCAGCTGGAGGCTGCCGAGATTGCATACCTATCGGATAAATACTCATTAAGAGTAATCACTTTATTTCAGCTCTGTAATGACATTAACAAGCCCGGAATACAGGGAATTACACGAGTCAGAACAAATAATTGAATATTCTACTGTACGGGAACACAGCACTGGCCTGCTTTTATGTCAGGCCGGCTCTGAAGCCAGCGCGAGCATGCAATTAGATAATAAGCTTAAGCAGCATTAAATTGGCTCCATTTGTGCCACCACTGAGAAAAAAGAGGACCATTAATTGTTTAGCTCCAACCTGCTTGTAATTTTATGCTACATAGGTACAAGGGAGACTGCCTAGGTTTTGTTTAAATGGATGCATACACAGGGCTTACACAAAACCCAGAAAAATGAAGGATGAGGAACGTCTGAGGAAGAAGGTGTTCACACAGGCTGATTATAAACTGCTCTGTGTTTGAAAGAATAGCAGGCAGGTAAGAAGTCAGCCGAATGTTTTAAATTGTAGGTTTCCATGGTAATATAAACAAGTGTTATGCATGTATGCACCTATGTGACATAGGAGGAAACACACACACACACACACAAGCACAAACACAAACACACATTTCACCTTTATTCTGTATTCCTACAAGGCATTATTTCTGTCAAGAATATAAAATTTCCCAAAAATGTAGAATATGTAAACATCCACACGGCCACACATACCCATTTCGTTCATGTTAAGCATCGTTTGTCACAGAAAAGTTTATGCTAATGTGTTGATGACCAGAAAAATTGAATGAGTTTGAGTTCAGCTGTGCATGAAAAGAGATTTAAAACCTAATGGGGGTGCACCATGCATCAGGGAAACCCCCTAAGACTTCTGTGGCATCTTGCCCTACAATCATGGAGCTGGGACTTTGATAGCCACCCTTTGCCCATGAGAGTGGCACTTGCTCCAGGATTGCCTTGATTTTGAGTTGACCCAATTAAGTGACAACAGCTGTTAGGAATGCTTAAAGAAGCCAGACGTATGCATAGGCCTCTGCCCTATGTGCACAGGCCACAAGCATGAGTGGATTACAGAAGAGGAGAGGAGAGTTTGGGACCCCTGGGAGAGCAACTGAGGAGGTGTCCTTGGTTAGCCAGCTCCGATCATGACTCTCCGTCAGTGTGGTTATTCAGAAGAAACCATCAAGGCTAGTACTTGATAGGCAAACACAATAATCATTTATAATCCTGACAGGTTACGGGTCTCCAAGGCAAACCTTCATATACGCACTAGGTTTGAAAATAAGAGAAAACAAATAAAGAAATCTCTATATTCTTGAGAAAATGTCTTTCCGCTCCCTAGTCCTACAACCAATCAAGGGCTTTCCTTATCACCCCAACCTCACAGGACACAAAAGCCATTTAAAATCTATTTTTCTAAGTAGCTACCACCTCATTGCCTGTGTATAATTCACAAGGGGGTTCCAAGTTATTATCCAATAAGGGCAAACAGAAAGGAAAGTGAGTTCTGACTCTAAGACCCTTTAGAATATGCCAATAAATGTACAACTGAGCACCGAGACAGAACTTTATGTATTTATCATATCTGTCTCATGAAATACCTTAGAAAAAGTGCATCTCCTAACCTGCTTTCTGGGAGGAAACAGTACCCAGCATGCCATGCTGCTCATGACAGATGCCCGGCCCACCTTATGGAGGCCCACGGAGTGGTCATATTTACTCAGAAAACTGAAGGGAAGATTAACAGCAGTAGCAGAAGTATTTTCTTCCTCCCTCCCCTCCTTCCTGTTCCCTTTCCAGCTCTCATGAAGCAGTTGCTATAAGAAGCACTTCCTCTGAGGGCTAAGCTCTGTGTTATAGCAATAACACTAATTGTCATGTGGTCAACGGTAATGCGTTTATTAATATCTGTTGCATACCTATTTAGGCAATAGGCACAGAGGATATCTGAGGTCTATCTTAAGCCAGATTTCTTTCGTATTGGCTCATCAACTGTCAAGACCCAATTACAAAGCACACATTTAGATAAAATGAGTCTATATAAAGGGATGGTGTGGTATGAGTTTGCAGAAAGGAGATACTTCGTAGTCAGTCTATAGAGTGACTTTGTGGCAGGTTTAGAGATACCTTGTGTGTCTGAGGACACCATGACCTTCAAGAACTTCACTTTCAACTGTATACTCAGAATCCTCCCCTTACCTCCCTTACAGCAACACTATTGGTGTGTGTTACTCTCATTCACATACAAGACACATAGCATATTTTTGCTATTATCATTACAAATGTTATACATGTATCAATTAACAGTGAGAAATTATAAACAAGAATATATATTTATTATGATTCAGCTGTTATATAATGGATGCATTAATGCAACATTATAAAGTATCTTATTATATATAAAACTTTTAGAATTTCTACTAGTTAAGAAAAACATTAATATAAAAGACTGTAAGTAAAATTGAACTCATGGATTAATTTTTTTCTTTTCTGACCTCTCTTTCTAACTAGACCTGATTGACATATGTCAATAATGTTCCTTCTTTCTCAAAATCTTTTTAAAGCCCCCTAAGAATCAAGTTTGTTGGCTTCATACTGCCCTCATTTTTGCTTCAAAGAAAGTCTTGTTTTTCTTCTTTTTGAAAGAATTATTTTAATGGATGCCAGGTACTGGGTTATCAGATCATTATCTTTTGTCTCCTGTTTACACGATTCCTGGTAAGAAGTTCTGCCTTTTTCTTGACCTGACATGGTTCTCTCCTCTAGCTATTTTCAGTTTGTCTTTGGTCTTCAATGGACTGTGACCGTTTTCATAATTGCTCTCCCATTCTGTTGTTTTGCTCCTCTATCCCTTTCTCTTGGGAAGTCTCTGATGGTGAACCCTTTGGCTTGACAGCCTGCCTGTGAGTAGCCCACTCTGTTCTCTGGGCCCAGCCATTCAGTGTGGAGCTTCCAAGCAGAAACACAATGCTTTCAAGAGGCTGTCCTGCTCCTAAACAAATCTAGGTTCAGATGCTAGGACCAAAAGTTCTGGTAGTCAGTGTAGCCTTTATCTCACATGGAAGACTGAGCAATTGTCCCTTGGCCTAATTCAAACTCAGAGGTCTCTGGTGCTGGGAGAGGATGTCTTCTTTTGTGGGAACCTCCCACAGATCCTTCTTTCAGAATCTGCTTCTGGGGAAGGAATTCCAAAGAAAGATATCGGTTTGATAGCACCTTATTTTATCAAAACGTTCAATTCTAAGACACTTGTAATCTTATCCTAGCTACATATTTATTTGGCTTCTGGGAATATGTGTCTCATTTGCTCAACTCACTAATGCTGAAGTCGAAGTCAAGTCTACATGTGGCTTTTTAAAACCTGATGCTAGTCACTTTTCAAATGTGTTTTAATCAAAATATAATTACATCATCTCTCCCCCCTCTTACTCCTTTTTCCAATACCCTCACATCTACCTGACTCCCTCTCAAACTTATTGCCTCTTTTTATTTAATTATTGCAGTCATAGGCATATCTATAAAAACAAACAAATATACAAATATAGTCCTAGTGAGTCCATTTGGTGTTGCCTGTATGTATTTGTTTAGGGGTGATCAGTGGGATGACCAGGTGTGTGTGGGGTCATCTTAGAGAAAAGTAACTCTCTACTCTGAGCTCTCATTAACTGCTTATAGTTCTTCGAGGGATGGAGGGCCCCACGAAAGCGTTCCCATCGGTATCGCCATGGTTCAGGTCTTGCTTTGGCTACCATTTTGTTGAGATTTAATGGGTGTAGCATCCTTGTAGCATCTAGTAGACATTATCTGGCAGAGGACTTTCTGGTCCTCTGAATTTTTGCCTCAGGTCTTCCATAATGTTTCTGAGATGCCAAAGCTTTTAAGTTCAGACTCCATTTTAGAGAACCTGAGCAAAGTTTGAACTCAGGTAAACTGACAGGCTGGTACTTAACATGCGTTTCCAAGGTGCTCTCCAACAGCACCTGAGCCTAGCTCCAGTCTCTAGGCTAATCTCCAACAAGACCAGCATTTCTAGGTTACACCCTCAACAAGACCAGTGTCTCCAGGTTAGTCCCCCAACAGACCTGCACCCCAGGTTACAAGTCTACCCCTTGCCTAATGACCACCAATGCAGAGAGGAACAGAAGTTAAGTTTATGACATGACTCCCAGCATCAGCTAATTATGTCAAAGGCCACAGGAGCTTTCCAATTAGACGCTTGCACACATATTCCCAGCTTGCTGCTTACTATAAAGCCTTACCCCAATAGACATTCAGGGCCCCCACACCACCAAAACCATCCTGCATGGCAGTGGTGTGTTGGAGGGGGATCTAGCTCGAATAAGATAAATACGCTTGCTGTGAGTTGCATCAGTTTGGCTCCTGTCTGGGTTTTTGGGATCCCCAACATTCCCTGAGCCTTAGGCATAAGGAGTCCACTATCAACATACCCCCCAGTCAGCTGCTATTCTTGATATTGTGACAGTTGTGGATTTCAGCAATGGTCTCTATCTGCTACAAAACAAGATTCTTTAATGAGGGGTAAGAAATACACATTTGTCTGGGGGGTATGGAAAAATATTTAGAATGCACTTAGCAATACCTCTACTGGGCATATATCCAGAAGAGGTTCCATCTGGTAATAAGGCCACATGTTCCACTATGTTCATAGCAGCCTTATTCATAATAGCCAGAAGCTGGAAAGAACCCAGATGTCCCTCAACAGAGGAATGGATACAAAAAAATTGGTACATTTACACAATGGAGTAATTCTCAGCTATTAGAAACAATGAATATATGAAATTTCTTGGCAAATGGATGGATCTGGAGGGTGTCATCCTGAGTGAGGTAACCTAATCACAAAAGAACTCACATAACATGTACTCACTGATATGTGGATTTTAGCCCAGAAGCCTAGACTACCCAAGATACAATTACTAAACACATGAAACTCAAGAAGAATGAAGTTCAAAATGTGGTCTCTTTGCCCCTTCCTAGAATTAAGAACAAAGCACACATTGAAGGAGTTACAGAGATCATGTGTGAAGCTGAATCAAAAGGATGGACCAACCAGTGACTGCGGCTGCCAGGGATCCTTTCCATAATCAGCCACCAAAATAAACACTATAGCATATGCCAGCAAGATAATGCTGAAAGGGCCCTGATATAGCTGTCTCGTGGGAGGCTATACCAGTGCCTGGCAAACACGAAGTGGATGCTCACAGTCAGCTATTAGTTGGAACACAGGACTCCCAAGGTAGGAGCTAGAGAAAGTACCCAAGGAGTTGAAAGGGTCTTCAACCCTATAGGTGGAAGAATAACATGAACTAACTAGTTCCCCCTGTGCTCATGTCTCTAGCTGCATATATGGAAGAAGATGGCCTAGTTGGCCATCATTTGGAAGAGAGGCCCCTTGGTCATGCATACTTTATATGCCCCAGTACAGGGGAACGCCAGGGCCATTATGTGGGAGGGGGTGGGTAGGGGAGCAGGGTAGGGATGGGGGAGGGTATGGGGAACTTTCTGGATAACACTTGAAATGTAAATGAAGAAAATATCTAATAAAGAAAAAAAAGAATAACAAACTCACGTTTAACAAAACACTATAAACCATTGTTGAAGGAAACATTTAAATTACTAAATAAATGAAAAACCTGTTGATAAAAAAAAGAAGTTACAGACGTTTAGGAACGTGATAGTAATAAGTACCCCTTTAAAAATCCATAACCTCACTAGCCACAGGGCATTGCTTAGGTTTCTAAGAGAAATGATTTGCTCTATGTTGAGTTGGACTTAAGTCCCGTTAAGCAGCTGTTGGTTGCTGCTGAGATATAAACACCACTATCACACCTGTCAGACACCTTGCTATGTTGGTCATTGTGTGGTTCATGGGTTTTATGGCTGAATAGGACTATGGGTTGATGTTGGTTATATTAATAAAATTGCCATTAGTTGTATGAGCAATTGTCCCAGGTTTCCAAACGCTCACCTAACTTTCTCTTAACACTAAAAATTCTGTGCTTCAACAAGCTTGACTTGAGGGAACACAAACAGATGATCCTCTTAACTGAAAACAAGTCCCTGAGTTTGGGCAACCAGGATCACTGTAGCTCCTGCAGGGCCGACCTGTTTCTCCTGCCTAGCTTAACTTCAGCTGCCTGTGTAGCTTGCCTCACTCTTACTTGCTTCTATGTGATCTCCATATCTCTGGCTGTCTCTCCCGATGACTGGACTAAGTTTTCGCACTTCGACTTCAACCAGTGAAATTTGAAACATTTCTCTCCTACAAGAGAATAGATTTGGATTTCAGTTTTGACAGCACTACCAGATGGAATCATCTGGACCTAGAAGGGGATGGGAGCATTTATGATCTTCCATTACAGCACCAGGCCTTTCAAACGGTTTTCAGTTTCATGTCTCTCCCTGAGTTGAATTCCATGTTTCTAGAAGAAAGTAATTGATCAGATACTATATGTCAGCTGTCAGTCTCAGATAGATCCCTGCTGATTTATTTAACAAAGTGTAGACACTGGGCAGAAATGAGAAAAGAGGGTCCCCGTGAATGAAGCAGCTACCTCTACAATATTCCTGGACCAGTAAACCTCATGTGTGGGTGCCAGACCATAATAGGCAGGCACCACCTGAAGAATGTGCCATAAATGTAATTATGGAGACCTACACCAGATGACCAGATCTAAGCTGCAGTTTGAGGCTTGAATGCTTGATCTTAACACATGGTCAAGGCTGAAATCATATTCCAGAAAATATGTACAAGCTGCCTCTATTATGGACTAAAGAGACAATAAGAAAGTTTCTCAGTCATTAAGGACAAGAAGCTTAATTCCATGTTTGCAGTGGTAGTCAGTCACCATTCATTTACTGAGCCCAAGACTACTACAGTGAGAACATATGCCCGAGACAGACAAGCAGACTTACTTGCATTGCTATGAAGCTGGCTACTCCTGGCCGGTGCAGTGTGAGGACTTAGTGGAGGCCTTGGTCTGGGATCTCACCTATACTTTCACAGCTTTGAAGTGTGTTGCTTCTCTGTGTTGTGTGATTTCATTCCTATGTAGCAAACGAGTGAGAAATCCCTTGGATTTCCCTGTTAGCATAAGCTACATATCTCCTCATACTTTGTTTAAATGGTGCTCTGTACTCATGCTTGAGCTCTATGGTTCCTACAAGTCCCTGCCCCTGCAGGCTATTGGCCACTGTTCAGAAATCTGTGCATATTCTCCCTTTGTATACAAAACAACAAACAGGTGCACCACCTACGGGCATATCACAGGGAAGATATTCTCCCTCCACTGTCTTTTACTACTATCTCAGATTATCTGGTGTCGAGTCAGCCACACATTATCAGCTTGAATCTACACGGCAACTTAGTTCACTCTCCAACTGATGACATGAAGCTTCCCCCAGAGACTTACTGTTATGTCATGGATGCAATGGCTCTGCTCTAGGACTCAAGGTCATGTGTTATAAGCATCCTTGCTGGGCTTGCCCCACACTTCTTTTTACACCTCATCCCTATTCTTCAGTACACGGTGTCAATAAAGTTGAGGTTCCAAAAGACTGAGCTAAGGGGATCATAACAAATCCTTTAAAGTCATCATCACTACTGATGATTTGGGTACATCTCAATGATGTCACCTTTCTATGGCACCTGACATTTATCCATATCACCAGTTCTACAATCCTGGGAGTAGGAGGGATTGCTTTAGGAAACTAAAGCACGTTGTCTTCTCCCTATGGGTAATAGATTAGGAGATAGTTTTTGTTTCTGTTTTTATCAGAACTACGTGGGGCCATTTGAACTTCGAATTCTAGTGTCCTTCAGTTGCATTTAGAAGGCAGTTTCCTGAATCTCCACAGAGTTCATGAGCCACTCTGGAATTTACATGCCAGTGTCTATTCTTATGAGCTTTGTTTGTCTGTCTGTATGACGCCACCCACACAACAGTCTAGCACTGTGTTCTGTAGGTTATCACTACTGCTTATGACATCTGAGAAAGCAAGCGGGAAATAGAACCTTGGCCCCTGTTTGGACATTTTTTTCCCACCTTCCTCTCTGGCAGGTCTGCTGTATTTTAATTGGCTTGCCTTGATGGTAACTTAATGTGATGAAAGACCCTAACATCAAGGGAAAAACTAGTTCTAGCTGGCTACCACTGTGAGTCATGAGAAGGCTGTATATGGTTTGCTGCAGCTGAGGCTCAGGGAACACAGTAGGTAGAGGAGTGTCTGAAGAATGAAAGAGCCAGAGGATCAGGGAGTGTGCTGTGAGATTGTGTCTCATAGTAATACCAGAAGCTACTCCCCAGAAATCCCATGAACATGACTGCCCAAATATGACTTGAACAAGGATGACGCCAATGGGCATGCCAAAGTGGATAGAAAAAGCCCATGAGGTCTTTCTTCATCACACACAAAGAGCTGTAGACAACTTAGTGAATCTGAGGAGGTAGAATTCTCCCCCAGGGGACAGCTTCCTGGTTGGTTCTCCAGTACTCGATAGCCAGCTCTGAAAACATACATACATGTGCCACCATGTGACTAGATAGGTTATATTTATGGAAGTAGATGTATACATATGCAATAGCAATTAGGTACTTTTAGGCCATAAATTTGAAGGCAAGCAGGGAGAGGAAAGGGAGGAGAAATATTGTAACTATAGTATAATCTCAAAAACCAAAAAAAAAAAAAAAAAATCTGATGCTGATCTGCAGTGTGAGGACTCAGAGGCAGTGGGAGACTCCAGATGTGTGCTGGGATGACATGCTCTGACTGAGCCACTCATGAACTTCAGGGTCTGCACACACACCCCTATGGGCATGTCCGTGGAGCTTCTTAAAATTATGTTAGTTGATGTGGGGAGATCAAGCATTCCTGGATTGGGTCCTAAATGTGTAAGATGAGGAAAACTAGATTTCCTCTCTCTCTGCTGTTGACTCTTTGATGTCTGGCCTTTTTCAAGTTTCCACTGCGACTTCCCCAAATGATAGACCATAACCTGGAATTGTCAATCAAGCAAATCTTTTCTAATGTTCAGGTGTTTCTTTTCAGGGTAGTTTATCACAGCAACCGGGAAGGGGTGAGGACACATCTGTATACTTGAGCTCGCTCCCTCTTCCCCTTCTTCTTTTCCCTCTCCCTCTCCCATCTCTCTTTTTAGTAAAGTTCATCTCCCAGCTCTCTATCCAGTGTGTGTGTGGACTTGGAGGATACATGCTCTTTTCTCCACAGCTTAAAATTTTAAACCTGTCACTTATCTGCAGGTGGGCTTTGCTAACATCACTTTGGCTATTAGCCACATCTTAGTCTTAGCCCTCTCCCATAACTCTCTCTGTAGCTATGTATTTTTCATAGAGCCATACTGTACTCTCCATTTTAATCTATGAGAAAGCACGCACTTCTCCTCAAAGCAGAGTTCCCTCCAGTTCTGGATAAGGGCTGGTGTTTTCATATAAATAGCAAGTTTTAAATCGATGTCAGGTTAGCTGGGGTTGTCTAAACACTGGAACCGCCTGACCAGTTGACAGAACAGGGTTTCCACACAGAAGGTGGTATTTAAGAAGCATCCTGTCCCTGGAGCTTTGATGCATTCCTTGATCTTCCCCCACGATAGCAAGTGAGAAAGACTCTTTCAGTATTTTTTTAAGCAACACAACACAGGGCCAAAGGCCTTAGCTCTACTCTTTACACTTTAAAAATCATTCTGTTTCAAATTAGCATTTGAGAGTTGAGCAAGAAGAGAAGAGACCACTGTGACAGTGTACCCTGTGCTGAAGAACAATGACATACAGTGAACTTGACATCAGTTTCAAAACCCAGAGCTTTCCCTGCTGTAAAGCAATGCATGCATGGTCAGAGATACTGTAAATGCAGAAGAGACCTTCAGTGTCAGCCTTCAGTGTCCTTCAGTGCTTAAGTGGAGGGCAGTTGAGGCAGGACCCTGACCCTCACCCTGACCCCGGGCTCACAAAATCTTATGCATTTAAAAAGCCTTGGTTTTTTACTTTCTCTTCCCTGGAAGCGTGTTTCCTCTTTGGCTTGAAGGGCAGTCACATCAAATACAGTGCAGCAAACATTATTTGGGGGAAAGAGAAAATGTCTGTCCCAAGTATCTTGTGACATACTATTTTCAGCCATAGGAGAGAACCATCTTGATATACAGCTTATAAATATTTCAATTTCACTGAAAAAATATCTATTTTCACTATAGCTTTCAGTTTTCTTGTTTTTGTTTATTTTTTGTTTTTTTTGTTGTTGTTGTTTCTGTTTTCTTCTTCATACTTCAGACACAAAATATCTGATGAGGAGAGTGAGTTTTACAATGACACTTTGGACCTAAGGAATGGAAATATCTTCAATGAATGGAAGATCGCCAGTCCTCCAGGGCACTCATGTCTCTGTCTGCTGCTTCTCTCCTCCACCTCCCAGCCCAGTCTTATCTCTGACTTACCTCACTGACTTCTTTCATGGGAGCATCAGGAACAATAATAAAGCACTTATTCCTATGTCACCTAGACTTTCTTTTCCCATTGTCCTTCACCTAAGCAAATCGTCAGGCAGCAATATAATCTCTACAACACACACACACACATGGTACATTTCTTTGGTTTGAAGCCATGCCCTCCATTTTGCTGCCTGCCAAAGATAACTCAAGGTTTCCTTGGTGACTTCTCAGACCGTTTGCAGCAACTGTTTCTGGTGTATGTCGGGTGTCAGTCTTCCGTAGGGTGTGTAATGAGCAAAGCCTTGCCTCCGTCTGCGGTCTGTCTGCTGTTATTCCCTGTGCTCTGCAGAAGTCTTTCTGATTTCACAGAGCCTTACTTGTCAATTCTGGGTACCATTTCCTGGGTGACTGATGTCTTCTTCAGAGAGCCCTTGCCCTTGCCTGTCTTGAAGAGCTTCCCCCTGTGTTTCTTCCCGCTCTTTCGAGTTGTGGAGCATACCTGGAGGCCTTTCTTGTGTTGTTGAGTTGAATTTTGTACAGGCTGGGATTTCATATTCATCTTCTGGAAAATGGATGCAGTTGAAGTTCCTTATCTCATTGTATTAAATGAAATAACACCAAACCTGAAATATAATTATCATTTTCTTCATCTCTTCTGTGGATCCTCAGTTTTTTATAGACACACACACATGTGCGTGCATGCACACACATACACATACCACATTAAAGTATGTAGAAGGGACATGAAGAGAAAGCAAAACAAAACAAAACAGAAACACAAAAACAGAAAACAAACAAAACCAAACCTGGCATGAAGGGGAAATAAGAAAGGGCAGAAAGGTTGGTAAGGAGGTAAATGTAAATAGTGTACGTGATGTGTTTGAAGTTATCTTTATGAAACTAAAGACGATCTGGGATGAGTACATGCCAGTGACAGATATTAAGCTCAGATGCACATCCCTCACCATGCCTTGAACATCCTCTTTCCATTCCTATTCGTGTGTGCTCTGCCTGCCTAAAGCATATACGTTCTATGAAAGCAATCAAGGCCCTCTCCTGCATGAGGCATTTCTGCTTTTGTCTGAGCTCAAAATATTCCTCTCCTTGAAAGGGTGTGTCTATGACAACAGCTGAGCATCCCTGATGCTTCTCTGTGCATTTTTGCATCCAGGGACTCTCCGTTGTGTACAGAAGAGTGAGGGAATGGTGTGGATGTATTGGTAATTCTCTTTTCTTTTCTTTCTTTTCTTTTCTTTCTTTCTTTTTTTGTTGTTGTTGTTTTTCGAGAGAGGGTTTCTCTGTATAGCCCTGGCTGTCCTGGAACTCACTCTGTAGTCCAAGCTGGCCTCAAACTCAGAAATCTGCCTGCCTCTGCCTCCCAAGTGCTGGGATTAAAGGCGTGTGTTCTTATTCCTTTGGTAGTCTTGCCTCCTACTCCTGCAGCTCAGAACAACTTACATTCTTAAGAGATTGGAGGGGGAAAGCCTCTGTAAGACTGCAGTCTTCACAATCTAACTCAGAGGAAGCAGATTGGCAAATCCACTTGCGCAATTCAGCTTTGGCTGCAAAGGGTTAACAGGAGCACAGCTCTGTTCAGTGCCTTTGAGCACCCCCACTATGGAAAGGGGCTGAAGGGCTCCTGGCTGAAGCTGTGTGGTGGTTTGACAGTACCGGATGGATGAGAGACATGTTGTACAAACTAATGCGTTAAGTTTTAAATAAGATATAGAATACTTGAGACTTTAGGTGCACAAGTAATATGTGCCTGACACAGTTTTTCTTAAAATTTATATTAAAATGCCAGAATTGAGCTAGGTATCAGTATGGCAGTGGGAAGCACCCACACCTGCCCCATATTTTAGCGTGAGTGATTATTCAGGCAAGCGCTCTGAGCTTGCAGTTGAAAGCCATTCTGAATAAATTGCATTCTGATAAGTATTCGCCTTGAATACCAAGTTCCCTGCCTTAAATCAACAGAAAGTAAGGAGTGGAGCTCAAAGGAGAGGAAGACACTGCTTAACATGGAACTCCACCTCCAGCTGCTCTTGTTTGTGATAGTTTTCTATAAATGTAGTATAAAAGAGGAGAGCCTTGCTTCCTGAATACTAGATACGTATTTTTTTTTTTTAAGTTAAATTCAGTTTGCAAAACACTCCAGCAATGAATGGGCCAATACACTCAATGGGAGGTGTTCTGGATTAGATTAACGAAGATTATCTTCTTTTAAATCCAAAAGTTAAAACCAGGTCGACGTACCAAAAACAAACGATTATCTACACAACAAAGTCGGTGTACACATCTCATCGTGTCGCCTTAAATAGTGACCCGGACACGTGGAGTACACAGACCCATACCCAGTACAAGACCTCTCCCGGTCTTCCTCTCTCGAAACGGGTTCTTAGTCCCCACCCGAGGCCTCAAGATATTTAAGCTTGCAAGAGATCCTTCTGTATCATACGTTGTGGCTGTCAGCCATTGTCTAGGCCATTATCAGTGGGGAAGAAGGGACTGTTCTGAGGCGAATTTGTCTGATGAGTGCTTCAGAGCACAGAGACTCACAATTGACATTATTTGTAAACTTGGCTGGCTCACTCATTCCTAGGAGACCTGGGAAGTGGTCTGTGTTAGTTATTCCTTTGTTGCTGTCCTAAAACACCCACAAGCAAAAGAACATATGGATGGATGAGTTTGCTTGGCTTGAGTTCTCAAGGGTAATAGGAGTCCATCATAGTGAGGAGGCTGACAGAGGAAGAGAGAGAGAGAGAAAGAGAGAGAGAGAGCACAGAGAGTTGAATGAACATGGCACAAAGTTTTTGCTCACAAATCATGCCCCATGTGACAGACTTCTTCCAGCAAGCCTGCACCCTTAAGTCTCCCCCAAACAGTACCACCAACTGGGGCCCAAGTATGCAAATGCCTCTAGAAAGAATGCCTCTCATTCAGAACACCACACAACCCTTGCTTCTTAAGCCTCACCCCTCAGTGCCATATGGAGCCAAGTATTAAGTCAGGTCGTACATTTTAATTATGTGTTGCTTAGACAAAATTCTTTGTAATCAATAACTTGTTTTTTATTTATCCATGAATCCTTTAACATTGAATAAATTACACTTACATTCTTCCTCTAATGCCAGGAGCTGTATCTATAAGCAGCAACCGATGTGATGTGACAGCATCCCATGGTGGAGATGGACTGAACACAGTCACACACAAGAAAGATTCTCAACCAGAGAATATGTGGGTGTTTGGCCAGTGAGTGAGCACATGAAAGATACATCAGGAAAACCTTTAAAATTCCAATGCTTTGCTTAAATATTTTAAATATTTAAATCTCCCACCACCTCCAGATAACACTTGTCTGGATGCTATTTATTGGACTGCTGAACAGTTGAGAGGATTATGGGAGGAGAGTGCAGAAGACTGCTTGTCTCTTCTCTATTTGGCAGGTGCCTTTCAGAGCCCTGTGCTTCCGTCTACCCAGCAAAGCACATTCCTGACTGTGTGCAGTATGGATACCTTAGACCTCTAATCCACAGCTCCAGGTGACAGAGACTGGTCCTCACTTACTGAACTCAGAGAGACACGGCTCCTTTACCTGCCTGACTCCCCTTCAGCTGGGGTCCTGAGGCACTTCTGTCACCGGGTTGTGACAGGGATCTGCTGTCCTTTTTGGCTCTACTCCTCCCAGAGAATGATGTTGTTGGCTCACTCTCTTTTTTCACAGAGTGGGAACGTTCATCTGAGGTGGCAGTGATGCACAGGAGGACAGCATCGTCCCTGCTAAGTGAGTGTCTAGAAGAGCTCACTCGGGAAAAGCAGCCCAAGTTGTGTCTGGGAAGCACATGAACTGAGCCGTTAGTCTGACTCAAGCAGGAGTTGGTCAGATGCTGAATGTCATGGGTCTGAATAAGGAATTCACTGGTGGCCAGGAGGCTGCAAAACCTTTGCCATTGATGGCTTAGGACACCTTTGCCCTTGCTTGTTTACTCTGGATAGATACATTTTGTGGTGTCCCTTTTCCACCAACATAGTTGGTGCAATGACCGGAGCTGTGCCGAACCCAATGGCATCCATTGTGTTAACTAGGCTAAGAGCCTGGTACCCCTGCAGCCAGGTTCTGAAAGTCTCCTAGGTCACCCGGCTCCGCCCAGCTTACCAGAGGCCCACCTACGACCAGCCCACCTGCGCAACCTGAGAGATGTCACGAGACTTCAGGGTTCCCGCCAAACTCCAGAACACCTGCGCAGAAGACTGGGGGCAGGGTTTCCCCTTCCTTTATCCCCAAATGCTTGTCCACCATTAAACAGTCGTTCTAAGCAGAAGCAACCATGTAGCCTCGGAGTTCTTCTTTCTTCCCCCACTCCCTTAGTTTCATTTCAGCTTCGGGCCAATCCTCCAGGAACCCTGTCCACTGCGGGCAGTGGACCCCAACAACATTTATTTCTTTTCCCCTTCATCTGTTGTCCTAGAACTTGAACCCTTATGCATATCATCCCTCACTTGGCTCATGCAGCCTTGCTGGTCATCATCAAGAAACACCCTCCTAAACGATGTCTTTTTTCCTGCCTAAGTCCCAAACTAACATGGGTAGTGGGAGGGTCTGTGTATCAGACTCAGGTCCTCTTGTTTGTAAGGTAAGCACTTTTTTTCCCTTGTTCCGGTCAACCCCCCCACCTCGCTCAGATCGACCCTGCTCGCTCCAGCCGGCTCAGCTCGCTCCAGTCGGCCCGCTTGCTCCCATCAGCTCCGCTTGCTCCGGTTGTCCTTGCTCGCTCCTGGCCCTGCTCGCTCCGGACAGCCCCACTGTTTTTGTTTATTATTATTATTATTATTATTATTATTATTATTCATAAGTATGCTATAGCTGACTTCAGACGCACCAGAGGAGGGCGTCAGATCTCATTACGGGTGGTTGTAAGCCACCATGTGGTTGCTGGGATTTGAACTCATCACCTTCGGAAGAGCAGTCGGGTGCTCTTACCTGCTGAGCCATCTCACCAGCCCTAAGGTAAGCACTTTACTGACTGAGCCGACTTCAATGTATTCCTGAATCTACATAGGTTGATGTAGAGTCACGGTTCTGGGATAAAATAGTCCATGTAAAGGTTCCTGAGCTAATAATGCTTAAGTGGCAAGTTTCTACTCTTAGGTTATGTTATGCTGGAAAACATCTCTTTTTGAGAAGCAACGTTGTTAATACTTTTGTTGGTGTTTTATTCACCATAAATCCTACCTTCACAGAAAGCACTGCATGGAGATGTTAAACCGGGACCAGACAGGGCTAGAGATGTATCTCTGGGGTAGGTAGCATACTTATCTAGGGAGTACAGAGCTCTAGGCATAACCCTCAGTATCACACAAACAGACAAATATAAATAAATAAAATAAATCAGGGAAAGAGATGTTATGGAGGTCCTGGGGAGGCTGTGGAGGCTTTCTGGTCTTCTTGAAGGGAAGAATTCAGTCAAGAGGCAAAGATACGGAGCAGAAGTTCAACGAGCAAATCAAAATAAACTCTCCAAAGAAAGGATGGATCTGCTCAAAGCAGGGACCAGCTTAGTGGACCCTGTGGTTGATTCAGAATATTCATGAATATGCATGAGTTGGGTGACTTATTCATGGTAAGTTGACACCTTCGCTTTTACAAATCATGGTAGAACAGGTCATTTTTAGGGCATTTCCTCTCCTGCTCTCCATGAACAGAAGTGTGTCAAAACCACAATGCTTTTCAGGATGTAGACCCTTGGTATCAGCACTCCTGTGGGAGAATGCCCTGGAGCACTAGGTTCTGACACAGAGGGGAAAGCTTAGCTGCAGTGTCAAGGACGCTTAACCATGGAGGGGTGTTCTGACAGTGTGCAGACGCAGCTACCAAGGGTCAGATATAGTTCTTCAATTACTCCTGTCTCACTCTTTGCCTGCCTGGTGTCATTTCTCCTTACATTCATTTTAACCCTAACATTTGTTTTCACTGTCACAGGAAGAAAAGGGTTAAAGCACTCGACTCGAGGTCACCCATCACCCAGTGATCAGTGGGCAGAGTCCTTGAGCAAAATGGCTGGTAACAGAGCTGTCTTTGGGGGGCTCCTCAGTGAGAATCCTATTTTAATAAGTTCCTCATTTCAGTGTAATGTGATCCTTTCCACATCCTGCTAGACGAGTGGACAGAATAGGCTGTCTCTGGGTTTATAGCAATCACTGTAATCATGAGTGATGTTTTCATCTGCGGAGACCACAGGATCTGCCGAAATATGGAGGGCTGCCCTGATGAACTTGCTAGTCTTGGGGTTGCTTAATGTGAAAGTCAGACATGATTCTCTAAGTACACATGGTTACCGGGAGTTAAAGATATTATGCCATCATTCAGCGATGTAAAGCTGAGCTGGAAGTATTTGCATGCACCACAAAGGAATAGCTCAGCCTTCACACATCCCGTGGCAGAAGCCCTGTGAGTTTCATGAGGCAGTGTGCAGCTCGGAATCCACACCTATACGTGCATATTGCCCAGGAATGCTCATAATTGCATCAGCAGAGTCCAGCAGCATCTGTCCACCATCCAGACGGTCCCCATCGTGAAGTATCCAGACTGCAGCTCCCTGTCAATCTCAGCCTATGTGTCTCCTCTGTGCAGTTTATCTGTATTCCATATGCAAATTCTCCAGTGAATGATTTCACTGTTTGGTAAGCTAGGCTGCACCTGTAACATGTGAGATTGAGTTAAAAATGACAAGCAGACAAGCACCAGGCACATTATCTTGACAAACTCAGCCTCCGAAAATTACCCTGGGCCTGAATTATTAAAATAGCAAGGAATATTTCACTCAGCACTGCAGAATGATCCTAATTGTCCACTTTAGCTAAATCCTTTCAGTCTCTAGGTTGGTCAATTTACATCGGTGGCTTGAAAATTCCTCAAATCCCATTAGGGAAGAGTGGAATAGCAGTCCATCGCACCCTCATTTATTTTAATAACCTGCCAAGCAGACATGAAAATGTTAAAGTTGGAGGCTGTAACACGACAGGATCCTGGCTCATCAGAGACACTTTTTAATCTGTTTAAAATACTTTCTTTCTTCCTTTCATGTCTCCTCAGGTAAGTGGTGAACTAATTGTCAAATTACTAATTTCTTTGGCATTATTATCAATACTGAGACAAGGGACGCTTGCACTGTTGAGGGAGAGATTTATTCCTTTCACAGTTTCTGCCAGCTGATGGAAAAATTACCCAGCAATCAAGAGAGGATTAAACGTATATGATTCACTAGGTGTTTGGTAAGTAAATGGTTCTTGCAAGAGCTGTTTGTTGGGAGTGCTGGTTGAACATCACTGTTCAACGTCACCTGGTCATTTGTGGTTTGTAGTGCACAAGTCGTCATGACAGTAACTATTATGCCTCTAAGTGTGAACCTTGTGCTGTAATAGCTTAAATAGATGTTTGTACTCAAGGAGTACATATGTATTGCCCACATATAGAAAGAACTGTCTATCTCTCCACAGTTCAGGACGTACTGATTTCTGGATTTTGACTGCTACCCTTGTAAATTTTAATCATCTTACCAATGACCCCACAGTGGTTTGTTTGGATAATAGCTTTTGAGGCAATATGTTACAGACTTTATATTGTGAATCATTTGACTTGTCCTGAAATATGTCTTTTAGGGTACTTTGTGAAGAGTGCTCACAAAAGGAAGGCCAGGCCCAGGCAGGCCTGAGTCTATGCTAAAAGGTTCAGTAGGAGAGAGCGACATGGTGTCTGCCAGAGGATGTGGTGAGTGCTCCTCCTTCACTCCCTCTTCTGCCCTGAGGACAGGTGACAATGTCCCCATGGTACCTAGTGTGTTCTTCTGTATAGTTATTGGATTTTACTCTTAGAAGAACTCTGAGCATTACACAGAGATATCTCTGCATTTTAAGCAGGTAGAAGAAACATCTCTGAAGCCACTAGAGCTGGATGATTTGGGGCTTGGTGAGATTCAGGGAGCATACCTCTCTTCACGTATCTGAAGAAGTTGAATTGTGAGCTTGTGCTATTTCTTCAGTTTCCAAAGCAAAATCTTTGTTCTCAACATTGGATGCCTATTGACAAATTATAAGATGCCTTCAATTTGGGTATATGAAAAGTTCAACATATTGGGATCTACTTTAATGGTGGAATCCTCCTCCAGCAAACCCAAGGGTGTGGCTTCAGTTCCCAGTAGTGAGGGAAATAAACATATTGGCTTTGTTATTTTATCATGCTTGTTTTTCCTCGGAGTTTAGGAATCACTTCACTATTAATTCCAAATTTAAATTGTTTTTCAGCATTATACATCTTGGTTTCTTTGCCCCCTTTCCCATGGCAGAATCCGTTTTGGCACTTCAGGCAGGACTGCTATTCTCTGTTTCCTAGAAGGGCTCCCTGAGCAGCTGAAATGTCTGAAGCTGTGAGACATGCTCAGGTGATCAGAGATCTCCCAGTCACTGTTGAAACACCAGCGGACACTCTCCAAACGGTTACGCTGTCTAAAAAGCAAGCAGGAGTAACGTCCTCGCAAACTGCATTCTATGTATTGACAAATTGACTTAAAAGTTTTGTGTGAAGGACAAGATACATACTGTCATCCACGAGATCTGGAGGAAGAACAACAAATGTTGAAAATTTACAACATTCCATTCCAAGATGAAATGCAAAAAGTGATAGCAAGATAGTAGTGCAGGGTAGAGCGTGAAATCAGTGGAAGAGAAAACCGAGCCCAAGCACAGGCACAAATACACTGTCTGGCCTTTACCCCAAATGAAGAAGAGGAGAAGGAGGAACAGGAGGAGGAGGAGGAGGAGGAGGAGGAGCAGGAGGAGGAGCAGGAGGAGGAGCAGGACAAGGAGCAGGAGGAGGAGGAACAGGTGGAGGAAGGAGAAGCAGGAGGAGGAAGGAGAGGAGGAGGAGGAGCAGGAGGAAGGAGAAAGGAGGAGAAGGAGGAAGAGGAGAAAGGAGAGGAGGAAGAGAAGAAGAAGGAGGAAGAGGAGAAGGAGGAGGAGACAGAGAAGACAACGATGACAGGAAGAGTTTCACAAACTATGATGGAACAACCGAGGTTTCTATTAATAAATCCAAAAATGAAAAGGTACACACACACACACACACACATCACATCACATTTCTCACAGAACAACCCAAAGGGATCACACATCTATATGCAAAATATAAAATTATAAAACTTCCAGAATATCTGAGGTAATAAATCATTGAGAGAATGCCTCTAAGGACATGGTTTGGCATCATGCATCATAGGAGTGGCAGGTTCCTTTCCAGGACATATCATGCGATATGTCTAGTCATAGGTTCCTGAGGCCAGTGATGGTGTCCGGGATGGATTCCATCTTTTAGAGCTGTCCTTAAATTTTAATAGAAGGTGTTTGCTTATTCTCGTGGCATTCAGGCCACTAATGCACAAGTGGGCTTGTGTTGCCAGGCCAGTCATTATTGTAGTTCTTGGAGTTTACAGTCAGGCTATATTGATGATTAATGTTTTCTTCTGGTACCACACATGGCACTTCCCAGCGCTGTGAAGGCTAGCTGGTATGGATAAACCACCCCAGTGAATACCAGCTTGATTTTTCCGTGTTCAATGACTTGTGTATGTGGTGTCTTAAAATACTTGAAATCTTTCATATCCAATCTGTGCTGCCATATATTCTTGAGTGTGTGCCTTTCTATTGGAACATGGCCAATTTATCAGACACTACTTCTTAAAGTAGAAGATCTCTCCTTCTCCTGGTGGCTACTGATTGCTGATATCTCCCAGATAAGACTGGGAGCTTGTGCCCATCAAGTCTCCAGATCCAGAGGCTCTAATGGCTCTATATAACTTCCTTGGGCACTGCACATATGTGGGACACCTACATACATGAAGGCAAAAATAGTCATCCTTAAAATTACATACACGCAAGCAGTGTTAAATGGATTCTGCACATTGCATTTATCCATTTATACAATTATGTATTTGATTATAAAAAGTAGAAAACCAGCTGTGTAATAATGAAAAATAAGAGAACAACACCTATGAAGGAATTTAAAATAGAAATCAATACATTACTCAAAATTCAAACCCAGCTATGTATTTAGTGGTTATGTGGGGTTCATGCTAGAACCTCACATGCTAGAATAAGTTTATTAAAATCTGTTTCAAGTTTCTAAAATTAATGAAACAATGAAAAAACAAAATTTCTCCAGATTTAATACCACTAGCATTTACTTTCCACCACAGAGACAGTTGATTTCTGAACGTAAAACTCCGCCTGCCAGAAATGTGCTGCATAAGAGATGAAGGACGGGGGAGCAGCCTGGTCAATGGCTGATGCTTGCTGACCTGGATTCAGCCTTCAGCATCAGCATCACAGTGGAAATGAATGCTGTCTTCCTCAGCGATAAGTGTGCAAGTCTTTCACCACTTACATCTGAACTTGTATTAAAGGTTTGGCCAACATAGAAAGAAAGTAAAAAAAGATACGAGACGCATGCAGACAGAAGGAAGGAAGCCTTCCATCCCCAAAGGATGTGATCATCAACATAGAAAGTCTTTCCATCTGGTTGTAAGGACACATGTTCGACTATGTTCATAGCAGCCTTATTCATAATAGCCAGAAGCTGGAAAGAACCCAGATGTCCCTCAACAGAGGAATGGATACAAAAAATTTGGTACATTTACACAATGGAGTACTACTCAGCTATTAGAAACAATGAATATATGAAATTCCTAGGCAAATGGATGGATCTGGNCCAGGGCCATTACGTGGGAGGGGGTGGGTAGGGGAGCAGGGCGGGGACGCGGGAGGGTAAGGGAAAATTTCTGGATAACATGTGAAATGTAAATGAAGAAAATATCTAATAAAGAGAAAAAAAAAAAAAAGAGTGTCTGGAGCCAGAGAGTAAGCTCACTGTAAGAATATAAAGTGTGTTATTGCTGCGCACATCATTCTTTGCGATGCCAACCCGTAAATTATTTTTTAATGATTTTAATAATTTATTTTTATCCTATTCTTTTCATTTTAAATATAAAGTAAATTTTGAGTTTTTAAAATTGGTGTCTCCTCTTTAGGGAGCTTCCTCATGTGTTGAGGCCCAGTGCAGTGTGAACTACTCAACACATGGACTGGCCTTAGGTTTATATTGTGTTGAGGCCCAGTGCAGTGTGAACTACTCAACACATGGACTGGCCTTAGGTTTATATTGTGTTGAGGCCCAGTGCAGTGTGAACTACTCAACACATGGACTGGCCTTAGGGTTATTTCATTGTTTATTTGCTCTTCCTAATGTGAGGTTGAGGGTATGCTACACCCCTTGATCAGACTTCAAAGCTTCTTTATATACCATAATGTTTTATTCTATGTTCAAATGGTCTGCATTTGGAGGTTGCAATCATTTTTAAGAGTAGCCCAAGTGTGAAAGCATTCTGCTTGTTTAATGACTGAAAACGATATAATAGTCTACAGGGTGAACGTTACCATTCAGAGTGACGTTGTATTCTGTAGTTAGGCTCACAAGTGAAACTACTGCTTTTAACTTAATCAGAGAAAGCAAGAACGTTAAAGGAACGTAAGAAGTGGCAAAAATATATCATAAAAATTGAATGTCATCTCTGGGGAGTTTGAACTTCAATGGTAAAGGCAATATACACACATCTTGTATTTCTATAACAGGAAATCCAAGGCCTATTTAAGTTATAGTAATCTAAAAATAATCAATAGCTTCCATAGAGTAACACCAGATACACTATGCTGCACCGTGGTTGTGTGCATACACGTTTGGAACATATACTGCATACACGTGTTTGTCTAAGTGTGCATATTTCACTGTGTGGCTGTGAGTAAACAATGGTATAAGTGTTAAAGAATCTGTAGCTTTCATATACTCATTCTCTAAATAAATAGGAATATTCTCCATTTAACCCATCAGACTCAAAGAGAACACGGCAGCTTCATCCCCTTAAATTTCAGGTGCAATCCTTGACAGGTTATTTTGAATGGAAATCAGCATCTCTAGAAACAGCTTGGCTGCTTGCTACAGAAAATAAAATAAGTAGGCATCAAAGTGCTTAATAGATTTTAAAAATTGAATATGGCAAAATAAATGGCTCCTAATCCCCCTATAACGTGAATAAATAAGTGTGGGCCTGGCTCAGGCCCAGTGCTGTCTCTGGGTGTCTGTCTCTCCGCATCACCTGTCAGCAGTGACTCCATGTAAATGAGCAGGGGAGCTTTCCCTTACATCTCCACTAATCCGCCTGGTTCCTCTAATCATGCTACACAGAAGCCAATATCTATTTCCATCAGGCAGATAGGATCTCCTAAGGAATTAAAGAGGTTTTCCACTTAGCTCTGTGCTGGCCGAGGACAGGGCTGTGATCTGGGCTTCAGGGATTTCTCATTATGCACTGGCGCTCCCTGGATCGAAGGACTGAGTTCTGGCTACTGGGTGTTTAATCCTCTTGTGGTCCAGGTCAGAACTTCTCGTTATTTAAGATCTGTGATTACTCAGCACTTGGCTTTTGATTGAGTGAACTTCTGAGGACAGCACAGGACCACGATTTCAAGTTAACAGTTTAAAGAAACTGCTGGGAGAAACAGATAGGAAAGCCTGTGATTAAGCTAACTATCCCTTTTTAATTGGCTTTTTGAAGCCACCTGATGCTTAACTCTTCATGTGCCAATAAAAAAAGAAATTACTCAAGTGAATGACTTTAATGTTTTCCCCTAAGAGAGAACTTTCCTTGAGATTCACAGGACCCCTGGCGGGTATAGGACTGGGGAAGCTCAGCTTTGGCCAAGGGCAGCAATCGATCTATGAGGAGAGGGCTTAACCCTCAAGCTGAAACAGATTTCTAGCAGTGAGAAATCACCTCTGTGGACAACTCAAGCACCAGGGGTAAAAATAGATATGAGGCCACCATGATAATACAGTTGGCACAAAGAACAGAAGCATTAAAAATATGACATTAAAACATTCTGAATAAAACACCCTGTTCTTGTTTAAAACGAGGGGATATGCAATAGACAAGCTCTTAAATAGATGTTGCTGTGGTGCTTGAAGAGGAGGCTTTAGTGTTCTTTCCCCAGACCTAGAAGGGGCTCAATTTATGGTGCACATTTCTTCCAGCTGAGAAATTGAATCCCTCCTCTCTGTCTCTGTCATCTCTGTCTCTCTGCCTCTCTGTCTGTCTCTCTGTGACACCCTCCCCCCATCTCCTCACTACTGTAGAGCCCAGGGTGACCTGGAGGCCACGATAACATGATAACCTTCCTGTTTTATCCTGCTAATTGTGGGAATAGAGGCATAAGCCACCACAACAAACCGGCACTCAACTCTTTGACACATTGTTCTATGTTCCCTTTGGGGCTGCAGTCCCACTGATGAGCTATTGAGATATTTAAAGGCTTAGGCATAGAACCTTTATTTTTATTTCATATCTAATGGAATAGAAAGCAGAGAAACAGTATATACTTCACGCACAATAAACTTGTGTGGCAATAATAAGAAGAGGAGGTGGTAAGGCCCAGACTGTGGTCCCAAAGATAGCCAGCATGGAAACAGGAGGGCCTGAGATGGCAGAGAAAGCCAGACATGAGTATCCTCTGAGTGGCATGTTTTCCTTATACAGACAGATACAGACAATTCCTGACATTTATAATTGATGAAACCTTTGTGTGATTCAATACTTCAGATTGTTAAAACAGAGCACTTGGCATTTCACCTCCAAGCGATTCTGAATGGACACTCGTGCAGCAAGTCTCCCTCTCAGCAGAGTGTTATCCCTTCAATCAGGAGAAGACAAACCAAGGTGAACACACAGAGCCTGAGCCCAGAGCAGCTGCAGAGCAGTCAAAGGCAGCAAGAAGAGGGCTGAGCGAAGTTGACACTAGAAAGAAAATGGTCAAGTGTAAAATGTCTTTTGCTATCCAAGGACCAATCCGAGTTAGCGCCACCTAATAGAGAAATAACAAGTCAGGACTGAGAGGCCTCAGGAGTCATGCTCAGGGACTCTCCAGCAGGGGGGAGTAAGGGAAAATGTACCAAGGAAGAAGGACCCATGGACAGTGTGTTCCCCTTTCCCAGGTAGAGTTGTCCAATTCCTCATCAGCTCAGGCTCAGGGTGCAGCTCACCCACCTCAACTGATTTCAAGGCGCAGGACAGACACATAATGCCAACTACTTGGGAAGTAGTCAAGCTGTAAACTGCCTCTCATAAGGTAGATTGTCTGCTGCTGCCAAGATGTAATACTAGCCAAAGGAATCTACAAAGAGTCCAGTCTCCATGGCAAATCTCTGATGCTATCTAAAATAAAATAATAGGATGAAATGTTAGTTTTTTCTCATCTCTAGCTGGGACATTTTGGCAGTTGGAGGCTGCTGGAGTAAGGCCAAATCAGTTTTCCTCAGGGACGTGGCAACAGCTAGCTTGACTACACTCCAGTAGACAGTGCAAACTGCTTGTACAAATGAACAACTGTCATAAGACACAAAGGGCTAAGATAAGAAAACATAAAACTTAGAAGGGGAATATGGTCTAGGGGGTGTCAGGAAGCATCGTGAGTTAATATGATCAAATATGATCAAAATGCATTGTATGGAATTCAAAAATGGATAAGGTAAAAGACATTCACAGCTTCTCAAGTTAAGGAAAGGAAGTTAGATCTATGACTGTGTTTAAAAAAATAAAATATTGGGCTGGAGAGATGGCTTTGTTGTTAAAGGCTAGTTTCACAACCAAAGAATAAAGTATTACTAGGAAAGATTATCGAATGAAGAGAAATCAATCCAGACAATATAAATACAGTCAATATAAAAACATTTCTAAAATCTGACTCAGATGACGAGAATAGTGTGCTGTTTAGAAGCAGCGATTATAAATATTCTCAACATGTAAAGTCACAAGCATAATCAAATAAAGAGAAAATCACAAGAAAGCCAGCACGGAAGAAATAGACAACCCAAAACAGAAACATATACAAATACATGGATTGAATAACAGCATTTTAATTAAATTGATGTTGCTAGAAAAATCTTGGAATGAGTCTGCAAAAAGGAAATTGTCACAAAAGCTGAAGCCATGTGACATAACACAAACTGTCATGAAGATAATGCCCATTTAATGTAAAGCCTTGATCTGGAAAGATGGATCCAGTTCAGAGCTCTCACCGTTCTTACAGAGTCTCAGAGCTTTGTCCACAGAATTTACCCCGGTGCTTCAAAACCTCCTGAAACTCCAACTCTAGGGCATTAGAGATCCCCTTTAGACATGAGCACCTGCACTTGAATGGGCTCATAGCTCCTACACATATACATACAATTTTTTAAAAATCTAATACATATGATGTTCTAGAAAGCTTGCCAAGTGGTGTCTGGAACACCAGTCAACATTCAGAAACCTGCTCTCTTCTCCATTAGAACGCTTCAGGAAGGCATCTTAATCAATGAAAATGTGGACAAGGAGATAGATTTCAAAGTAAATTTTGAATTAAAATGAACTCCAGAGCATATTTCACACACGAGACAAATATAAAGTCTCATGATGCTGTATGCCAGGTTTGGACAGAGTTGAGGCGGTTTGTGGGAAACTGTCATTCTTCAGATAAGAGTCCTGTGACATTGGACAATATGGAGACCAATATGGGATAAATATAGCTGGCAACTGGATGTGGGCTGGAGCCTTTAGGAAGGAGGACCTGTTGTAGGGCTGTGGAAACAATCAGACAGATGAACAAACAACGACGACTTCCTCAGGATAAACTCAGCTGATGAAGCCACGCTGCTTGGTGAGGACATGAAATTTGTTCAGGAACTAAAATCATGGTTACCTACCTGCAAAACAGGAAGGAGCAGAGGGAGGTCACATGTGCCTCTGTATGTCTGTCACAGTGCTGGGGTCTTGCCTTAATATGTCCTTTCTTTGCACATACAGCTTGTTGCTGAAAGAATCTACTTTAAGTTCTGTTTGTTCAACTACTAGATGACTAGGTTCAGTGTTCAGCAAATATCGTTTTGGCCTTTTGAGACTTACTGGCCTGTTTCTCTGTACAGTGAAGCTGCCGGTATCTGTGGCCAATTTAGGAAAGAGAATAAATATCTCCAACCCAAGATGAGTGTCCTGTTCTCAGGTTGTGTGCAAAAAGCACCTCCAGGTAGACCAATTGAGGATCCAGAGCGATGGAAGATACTCTCCAATGCTTTGCGCCACAGGCAAACCTGTTAGAAAAGGGCAGAGGTCCTGGGAGAACTCCATGGTCGCGAAGATCTTCCTATAAACTGAGATCCATTGGTTGGTCGCTATTTGTAATGGGAGACAGGGCTCTTCATGGACCAGGCTAGCTTGAGTATGTAGAGGTCCTCCTGATGTACAGCCATGAGCTATCCAGGCCAGGGAAGTGGGTTCACAGAGAAGATGGGCTTGTAAGGAGTAAGGAGCAGACCAGCCCTCCCACCTTCACCCCCCCAGGATGTGACCGGTGCTCTCCTTGCTTAGCTGGGGATCACTGCCTTTACCTGGCTCTGGGGATTTGGTCATAGATCAGAGAAACTCAGAATTCCATGTTTGGTTATAAACATCTCCTCTAGGAAACACCTGCTCCCAAGAATCCCTGCGGCTGATTAAAACATTCACTTTCCAAGTGCATCTATACTTTTGTCTTCTTGGAGAAGATACTGAGCTGAAAATGTTTATTTTGGTGAGTTCTATTTTCCTCCACAACACATGCAATGCATATCTCTGTCCTAAAATAAATCCCTAATTGGTTCACCTTTGATTTTCTTTCTTGTACTTTCCAGCCTTGTGGACTTAGGACATTTCTGCCAGCCCTGCTCTATTCTTAGGACAAATTGATTCACAAATAGAATTTGCTGGGAGGGGAAAAAAAAAACAGGAATGGGAGAGCCAGGGAGAAATTGGAATAAGACATGATAGAATCAGCAAAGTAGAGTTAAAAATAACTCTGCATATACATTGCAATTAGGGAAATCAATATCCCCTGGCTCAGTGTGCTAGGACAACTCATGATTTTCACTGTAAACCCAAAAATGAATTTGGAAAAACAGGGCACCTTCCATGCTCAGGGTTACCTTCCACACTCAAGGTTATCTCCCACACTCAGGATTACCTTCCATACTCAGGGTTACCTGCACACTCAGGGTTACCTTGCACACTCAGGGTTACCTTGCACACTCAGGGTTGTCTCCCACACTCAGGGTTACCTTGCATACTTGGGGTTACCTTGCACACTCAGGGTTACCTTGCACACTCAGAGTTACCTTGCACATTCAGGGTTTTCTTCCACACTCAGGGTTACCTTCCACATTCATGGTTGTCTCCCATACTCAAAGTTACCTTGCACACCCAGGGTTACCTTCCAGATCTCTACACTGGGGGTCCTCCTCAATTGTTTCTCCTCCTTATTGTCTGAGATATTGATTCTCCAGAACCTGGAGCTTAGGGATAAAACAACTGGCCATGAAGCCCCTGGAATACCCACCCACAGCTTGTGTTACAGGAGCTTATTGCTATGCCTGGGCATAGTAATTTTATGTGGTTGCTGGGGATCCAGACTGGAGTCCTCAAGTCTGCACAGCACAGAGCCATTTCTCCAGAGCCTTTTGCTTTCTGTTTCATCATATGAATAACGTAAGTATTTGCTGAATGACGATGCTCCTTGTATGACATCAAGACATTTTCGTTTCTGTGCCTAATCTATTAGTGGACCTACCTTATGTCTCCCTTAAGGTTTAATTAATCCAGCCTTCCATCCAGGCCTTAGCAGGTATCCACTATGCATCATTCACTTTTCCACCTGGTAGAAATGCAAATAAAACTGATCATTGACAGTAAGCAAATACCTAGCTAATGGTGCAAAGTGCAGGGTGCTAAAGAGGTCAAGTGGGAAGCAGGTGGGAGAATCTAGACTGCCATGGGGAGTATCAGAATGATGTATGAGCTTATCAGCTAGGAGTACAGGAAGGAAGTGTTCAACACAGAAGTGGCAACCTGTCTGGGGGTGGGGATGGGGAGGCAACAACCAGCATGCCTGGGGCCATTTATGCAGAAATCTGAGTCATAAGTGGGATAGAAGACATGACCCTGTAGACTGTCTACCAGAGGCATTCTAGATCTGCCTTTCTTTCTTTCTTTCTTTCTTTCTTTTTTTCTTTCTTTCTTTTTTTTTTTTTTCATTTGTGACTCCGGACAGGATTCAAAGAGGAGGTGTAGTTTTTCTCTCTGGGTTTTATGGAGAATTCCTTGACCCTTCTGTGTTAGCCTCTTAAAGTAGATCTGCCTTTCAAAATGTTGGGTTTATCAAGAGGTATCAGATCTGGAGAGGGAAGTATGTTCTTTTGGCAATTCAACTGAATCCAGCCAACTCCCTTGGGCAGGGCCAAAAGTGGAGTGGGATTGTGAACATTCTCAGGGAACCGAGATGTCCTCAGAATTTACTGTTCGGTCTGACCAGATCTCAGCCACTATTATTCAGGCAGGCATGGGGACAGCTAGCCTGTGCTACCCCTCTCTGGAGGAGCATTGACCTCAGGGTGTTTTCTCACCTCCACCTGCCACAGACACATCTTAATCCCATAGGTCAGATGTGCCTGGTCCTAACCTCACCTCCTTTCCATTCCCAAGTTATACATGTCCAGAGAGAAGAAAAGAAGAGTAGAAAGAGGTGAAGTTTTTTTTTTGTTTTTTGTTTGTTTTTTGTCCTATGAGACATGGTAGAAATATTTTAGTCTCTATCAGTTTGAAAGTAGTTACATGGTCCTGATCTTAAAGACAGTGGTTGGGGGCGGGAGGGGGATCATGTAACTTAGTATGTGGAGAGCATTTGTGGCCCAAGTATGAGGACTTAAGTTTGAATCTCCAGGATGCACCTAAAACCAGACACTTAGCTCAACCATCCATATCTACAGCACCTCTATGAGAAACAGAAGGAAGTTACAGGAGAATCACAGGAAAGCTCTTTGACCAGTTCACTTGGCATGTGAAGTAGGGAGAAGATAAGGACTTCCACACTGGTTGTCTTCTGAGCTCCACATGTGTGCCTTTGCACATGAGTGCATACAGAGGATTTGAAATAATTTAATAGATGAGATTAACAGTGTAGATTCCATGTGACTCTTGGAAGACTCAGAGCTGAGGATGGCTTCTCCTCAGGATTCTTCCGATCCTCTCTCCTCACGTCATAGTAAACAATCTTCTCCAGAACAAGTGCCTTGACCATCTTCAAAAAGTTCAATTGAACAATTGCATAATTAAGAACAACTTTATAATCAGCATCATCACCGTAGTGTAGTTTGCTTTCTGTTGTTGTGATTAAACACTAGATAAAACCAAACTGGGGAGGAAAGTGACTGTTGCGTCCTGAAGGTTGCCCTCTGTCATGGAGGAATCCAGGAGAGCAGTTCAAGCAGGAACCTGGAGGCAGGAGCTGAAGCAGAGGCCATGGAGGAATGCTGCTTTCTGTCTTGCTTCTTGTGGCTTACTTAGCCTATTCTCATATCCATCCCAGGACCACTCTCTGAGGGATGTCACTACCAACAGAGGATGAGAACATCAAACATTATGCCCTCGACATCAAACATTAACCAAGAAAATAACCCAGCTGACTTGCTCATAAAACAATCTGCTTGAAATACTCCCTCAGTTGAGGTTCCCATTTCTGGGGTGACTCTAGACTGTGTCAAGGTGACAAAAACTAACCAGAACGATACTATCAACTTGACACATAAACATATCACTATTAAACCACCCTCTTTTCCTTGTTTATCTCCAAGATCTCAGATTAGTATTACAATATAAAACATGGTGCAACTTTTAAAAGCTCTATCTTCTAAGAATCTCAACACTTTAAAAGTTCAAAGTTTCTTAACTGTGGGGTCCCGTGAAATCTCAATATTTTACATACTTCATTTCAAAGGGAAAGAGCAAAGGCGCAAAAGCAATCAGATTAAAGCAGAACTAAATCCAGCAGTGCCGATGGCTGTGTACTGTGTCTGAGATCATTCCGACGGACTTGGGAAGTCCACTTATGCACCAATAATGCAACCATGTTCTCAGACACTGGATCTACTGCATTCAGCCACCACCCCTGGTTGAAGTTCCACAGTCCTGAAATCTTCAATATGCTGTTGTTTGGGATCTCTACTGCAACTGAGGCCACACCTTCATTGATGGACTCCTGGATTCTTTTCAGAGACGCTGCTGTTCCTGCCACCTCATGCCAAGCCTCAGTCTCTCTCTATGAGCCCTTAAACCTTGCAGCTTTCATTCCACATGGGAGGCTCTTCCATATCATATGCAGCTTTTCACCACAGTAGGCCATACCTTCTATGTGCTGGCCTGAGGAAATACTTCCAAGATTTCACCTCAGTGATGCTGGTCTCTTATTAATTATACCTGATTCTTAGCCTCTGTCGACAAGAAATGATTGTCTCAGGAAGCAGAGGTTTCACTTTGATAGATTCTGAATTTAAAACACAAGTGGACTTACAGAGTCTTTGCTTCTTTGTGAAACTTTAGAACTCGGACCCGTATCATCTCAATGGTCCTATTTTCCAAGACCACATAACAGCTCATGTAAGTTCTGAATACTCAGAAACTCTTCCAAAATCCCCTAAAAACTACATGGTCATGTCTTTTATAGTAATGCCCCACACTTAGAACCAATTCCTGCTTTCATTTGCTTTCTTTTGGTGTGATGAAACTCTGATAAAACAACTTGGAGAGTAAAGGGTTTCAGGTTAGACTCTATTATCATGGGGAGCGCAGGCAAGAGCTCACGAGTAACCTGGAGGCCAGAAGTAGAGCAGAAGCCATGGAGAAGTGCTATGCACTGACTTTTGCTCCATGGCTTGTCCAACATGCTCTCTTATACCACACAGGACCACTAGATCAGGGGTGATATCAAGCACAATTGCCTAGGCCTTCCTACATCAATCATTAATCAAAAAATCCATAACAGACTTGCCTACAGGTTAATCTGATTAAGACAATTTCCCTCTTAAGGTCCCCTTTCCCAGGTGACACAGTTTTGTGCCAGTTTGACTATAGTTAAGCAACACAGTATTCTACTATATGACCTTCGTTGGAGCTGACAAGCCTTTGTACTTCAACTTCCACAAGTATTTACAAGGAAAGAAAAATATTCACAGCAGAGCAGAGAAATTAACCCATATATGAGGTCATTATTTTAAGTCTGATTAGTAATTAAAATGTCCAAGAATTAAACCTCAAATTTTCCAGATTGTAAATGCTTATCTCTCTACCCAGTCTTACCTGGTACATGACCCCAAAATGCCAGATATCAGAGAAGGATCCACCTCACCTCTGATGAGACATTAATGAGACAATGTCTGGTTTTATTAAATGTTATAAATTATTCATAAGCCATCTATTCTGGAAACTAAAATATAGACATTTTCATATTATAAGCATCAATACTACATGAGATTAGCCTGGGGGTCACCTAGAGGGGCCTAGGGGACCATCACATGTCCCAGAATAATTTGTGCAGAGTTGTTGCAAATGACACCCATTGGTGGTAGGAGACTACTTTTTCTTTGGGGGGGAAAATATCCGTTTTCTAAAAAGTTTATTTTCACAATCTTCCTTTGTTCCTCTGCCCTATGAAATAGGGCTTTTCCTATCATGAATATGTTAAATAGAAACGATGATTTTAAGGTACCCAAAATAAACATGATTTAACTCAGAATAATGCAATGAAGAGCTGTGCAAAATTACTTTGACATAAGAAGAAACCTTATTCCTTCAACTTCTGACTGTGTAAAATATACTTGGAGATGACTTTATTGTTGTGCTTATTGACAGCAACACATCAAAAACACATTCACTCCCTGCGATGAAAAGGCCAGGCAGTCCCAAGATGCTTTGCATGTTGTGGGTGACACTGGAAAGTGTGTTGCTGTTCTTAAAAGCCTTTGTACAAACCTCAGAGAAATAATTCTCATTTGAAAGAGCAGAATTAAGCCCTCAGCTGCTCACCTAGGAGCATTATTAGCTTTCTTGTGTTTAATGAGAGTAAGAAGGGTTTACTGTTCTAACAGTGCCTGTCATGTGACTTCAGCTGACCTTTGTGTCTTGGGTTGAGATGTGACTCCCCATTTCGCATGTTGAGGCCTGATCAGTGTGGCCTTGTCTGGAAGTGGGGTCTTAAAACAGCAATCAAACCAATGAGGTACGCTGTGATCAAAATGACTGGGTGTCTGGGTGTTAGGGTGGAGCCCAACCAGGAGTGGGATCATTGAAGAGAAAGGCAGGGGGTCCATCCAGATTCCAGCCAAGGAACGCCTCATTCTGATATCATACCAGAGAAGCCCAGAACAATGTCTGGGCAGCTCTGAGGAGCTAGAAATGTTCAGCTCTTGTGTAGGGTTTCTGGCTTCCAGAATTAGAGACAAAGGATGTGTTTGGTGTGAAGCTACCTGTGTGTGATATTTTGCTGCCTGGGTCTCCTGTTACCAGTTCCTTCCTGTTACCTTGAGCTCGCATACAGCCATCTTTACTTCTCTACAGATTATCCACAGATCTCATTATTTAAAGCTTTTTCAGTGTTGATTAAAACAAAAGCATTGTCAATGGCCTGCCGGTGAACCTTTCCCTTCTCTTGGGATGACTGTGGAGCCATGACCTGGTGTTTATCTCACAGGAAGGCAGTCATGGTATCTTCTCATTGTTCCGGGGTTTGAAATGCTCACTGCGCTGCATCTCAGTCTTTGCGTTTATATGTTGATCTCTTTTAAAATGTAAATGTCTGCAACTGGAATAACTGCTTCTTTAAAAAAAAATAGATGTATTCATTTATTTTATGTGAGCACACACTTGCTGTGTTCAAACACACCAGAAGAGGGCATATATTGCAGGGCCTGTGGAGAGTGAGCCTCAAGGCTCTTGCTTCATTAACCTTTAACCCACCACATGGACCTTTTCAGATGTCAAAGGTTCAGAGGACCCTCTAAGATCAATATACGCAGGGCTTCCCTTTTCTCCTGACACAGCGCACGTTACATCTGAACAGACCTATCCTGCCAGCTGTACAGCAGACAGAGTTTAAACACCACACATGGGCTATCACTTAGTAAAATATACTAACAATATTTTGAAAAGGACAAGATTGCATATTTAAATTCGAATTTGAAAACCCTAGAAAATACAGACATTTACCCTTGGGCCCATGAGTTCTCTATGTGACTTTTTCCACCCCAGAAGTGAAGTTTGGGAGATGAAGTCATTTGATGACCGATTACTATAACTATTCAAAAGTCTGTATTTTATAGGATTTTTTTAAGTGGCTGCTCTGAATCCAAGTCTTCCCATTGCACAGTCACGTGGCCAAGGTTTGCAGGACAGATGAACACTAAAGGCTGATTTTGCTAGTTTGTTCAGTTGAGACTGGCTGAATTTTTTTTTTCTGTGTAAACTTCTTCTTGGAAACTAAATAAAATGAAGCTTAGGGAGCTTAAGCAACATCTTTGAGGGACAACTGAGAGTAAACAGCCAATCAGGAAGCAAGCCTAGCTGAGAAGCAGCCAGCCAGCCCACATCCTGATCTCTGTTCCAGGGGAAAACATTAACAAATTAAAAGCACTCTTTGGAGGAACAGCTGACCCCAGGATTGGATCAGTAACTTGTGAGACAAGGCTGGCATGCCATACTGTGTTGGAAACCAAGAAAATGCTGGGAAATAAATCCTAATTCTAATAACAGGGTTAAGTCACAGGAGCACAGTGACCAGCTGATGGAGCAGCAGGGGGCCACACTGGGAGAGATTACACATGGAAGGATAGCGCAACAAAGAGCTGTAACACAGGCTATGTGGGAGGGAGTCCATGTAAATATGGAGGAACAACGATTATGTGTGTAAAGTGAGAGGAAGAGCTGATACCTGGTCAGATAAAAATCCAGAATTCCACCAGAAAGGTGAGACCCCCCCGACCACCCCCCCTCCCCGCATTGGCTGGGGGCTGAACCTTGGACAGCGACATACTGTGTAGGACAATGTCATAGAACTTGGGAAGAGCCTGAGAGCTCTGCAGCTGAATGAAAGCAGCTAACTAGGCTGGTGGTGAGATCCGGACTCTTGGATGTTTGCTCATACCCTGGGCTACCTTGGTCAATATCTGCGAAGTGAGCAAATTTCTGGAAAGAGAGAGAGAGAGAGAGAGAGAGAGAGAGAGAGAGAGAGAGAGAGAGGTATTTTAGAGGCCTAATATCCCAAATCAAGTTGTCATTAGGGATGTGTACCCTCTGAAGACCTTATCGAGGGTTCTCTTTACTTTTTCAGCTTCTGACAGCTCCTAAAGTATACTTATAGCTGCATAGCTGTTTCTGTCCCTCATGGCTTCCTGCTATGTCTTCTCTATGTTTTATATTATTCCTCCCTCCCTTTTTAAATAAGACACAAATCTTTGGATTTGTGGCCTCTCTAAATCTGGGACGATCTTCCCTGAAGACTCTTAGTCTTATCAAACGTGACAGGAGCCACTTTTGAATAGTGGTCACCCCCGCTGGCCTTGGTTGTTTGGAGATAGAAATTTCTTCTCAAGAATCACACATAGCCGCTGACAAGTCATGTCCTCAACAAGCCATGAAGAAAACAGCATTTCCATCTCTGTGGTTTCTCCAGGCACATTTGACTTAAGCCTAATCATGAAATTACCAGGTACCTTAGACACAGAACAAATAATCATTGATCCTGGACATCCTTAAGGTCATAGCCAACAAGGAATACCCCAACCATGGCATGTAAGGGGATCTTGGGACACAGCCAACTGCTGTAGTACATCTTCAATGGGATCCTGAATTAGGGGGAAGACTTTGAGTAATAGTAACATATCAACATTGCCTAATTCAAAAGAACATAATTCCACCATTTCAAACAAGTACAGAAGAGCTAGATATGGGACAACATACCAGCTTTCTACCCTGTGATGGTAATTTTTGTGTATTACTGAAAGTAATCTATAATTAAAGGGTTATTAATAAAACATAAAGAAGACACGTCTCTTCAGGGTTCAGACCTTAACGCCAAAGTCATCTCTTCCACCTCATCATCCAGCTCTCATTGACTATAGGATTAGATCTCAAATAGTTCACAAAGGCTCCAGTGTGGAATGCCTGGTGTCTAGTACCTCTGGTGGGGTGGACTTCAGGAAGCTAGTCTCAGTTTGAGAAAGCCAGCCACTAGTGTGTGATCTTGAGACATATACTAAGGTCCCTGCCAGCTCTTGCAGCTTTACCCTGCCATGTTCTGCTGCTGTACTGAACTACCTCACTGCTGGACCAAGGCAACAGGGCTGTGAAACCCCCGCACTGAGATCTCTGTGAACAGAAGCCGATATAAACCTCTCCCCTACATGATCTGATCACGGCAGCCATACCACAGCCAGGGAGCTAGATGAGCACATGGCTGTACTTACCTTTAAATCTGGACTGGGGCCAGGAAGCTACGTATGTTCCTGGTCTTTAGAACCTGTCTCTGATGTGTGATGAGTCACTCTCTCAGTGTGAACCTGTCCTGGGCTCGACCACATAGTATGGGGTTTTTGGGTTTTGGGGATTTTTTTGTAGTTATTGTTTTCGCTTAGCATAAACACGTGTTTTCTAAATTGAGTTACAGAGCCCCAGGGTAGATTTTAAATAGGAGAGAACAATGTAGGTTTCTGAGGTAGTTAAATTACAAAATGTTTACAACCCCAGTCTTGACATCACTACAAAAAGACAAGAAAGAGTAAACTGTAGATTTTTAACCCCTCCCCCCCTTTTTTTTACATAAAACTCTGTGAATTCTAGAAACTGGATGATTTGTCAAAGTAATCTTTCTGTATCATTCGTGATTAACTTCTTGCTTGATTTGGTGGCTGTGCTGTGACAGGTGATAGTATGGTACCTACAGCCCCACCAGGGCAGGTGGCCCAACACCAACAATTCCTGCTGCTCTGTCCTGAATATCCACACTTGTGGCACCGCAATGCTTGTGTGAGGCTGGGATGTGGCCCTTTCTGAGTCTACTGCCATCATCCTAAGGCACCTCCTCCCTCGGCACCCCTTCCCCTCTGCCCTCCTCCTGCTGGTTGCTCTTCTCATGCTGCCCTCCTCCTGCAGCCCTCCTCCCACTGTCCTGCTCCCATTGCCCTGTTCCCTCTGCCCTTCTCCTCCTGCTCTGCCCCCATTACCCTGCTCCTGCTGCCCTGCTCCCGCTGCCTAGGAACAGAGAGACTTCAGTGGACTTCCTTGCTGTGCCCCAGTCTCAGGAATAATAGGTGTATAAAACACTGGGTTTCACTTTGGCATCTTCATGCAGAAGTGTCATGGATTTATTCACCTGTCCTTCACTGCTCTCTCGCTACAGGACCCTCTTGGCTCCCTGGTTTCCTTCTTTTTCCCAAATTCTCTCCCTTCTATTTTCTCATGATATATACATGTATATGAAGATAGTCAGGTATACACACTTATTTACGTGTATACGAATGTTTGTTTAGGTTCTGTGTGCAAGCAAAGATGGGACATTCATCTTAACTCTGGTAACACAATGATCTTCAGTTCTACCCATTTCCCTGCAAATGGCAGACATCATTACATTCGTTTCAAAGACATATTTTCATTGCTTATGCATATAGACCCAGTCCCCACCATTGTTGCTCTAAAAGAGCCAGTGGTTTGGACTGGTCTCCTGGCTCAGGATCCTTGCCGACTGTGCACTTCTAGGTGGAGCTGTGTGCTTTACACCCTGTTTTTTTTTTTTTTTTTCCCAAAGACCTCAGCAAATATTTGTGCAACCTCAGCAAATAATTGCAGAGGTCTGCCGCATTGGGCACACTCATGCTCTTTCTTCAGACACCAAGATGGTTTTCTGGTTTGGAAAATAATTCAAATCCAAAAGTCTGTGACTGTGGTACAAGCCACACACCTCCAAATGCTTTGAAACCAGCAGACGGGGCTGATCGGCTCCTGGGGGAGCTGTGGAATGGAGATCATTTGGAAGTAGATTAAAAGTGCCCAGGACAAAGTGACCACTCCTGGCAACCCAGCAAGGGAAAGAGGCTACAGTCTGCTTTAACACTATGACTGCCGCCAACCTCTAGGTGGTTCCTCCCTGTCCCTCTGAAACCTGGCTCTGGTACTCTTCCTTCCAGCAACTGCCCGTCCTCTTAGCATGCCTCTGACACTGTAGCGATGTTCTCCACACTGCTTTGGGATGCCATTCAAGCAGGAGTACATGGCCATCATGATTCATGGCATTAAGCACAGGTCTGGTGTTACTTAGGATTTGACACCCCTGTGTAATGGACACTAAAGCCATAATGGCCTACCAAGACTATGTGACTAGAGAATTCAGGTGAGGATCTAGGTACCCTCCTGGGAGTGGCCTCATGCAGACCTATCAATGAGGGCTTCATCTCCAGCTCGAACACTTAATGAAACAACTTATACCCTTCTTTTACGTTCTTGAAACCCAGATTTAATGCTTGGAGCATTAAATTCGCATTCAGAATATTTTCAAACTAGTGCAAAAATAAAAATGTGAACTGTTGCCTGGAGAGCCAAACACAGAGTCATGTAGTCTCCCCTTGATAGTCTTCACCAAATCCTGGGTTTCTGGTGCCTGAGAAATCTAGAATTAATGTTAGCCAGGGGTCTGGGAGATGGGCCAATGAACAATGAACAGGGGCTGAGGAAATATTGTTGCTCGCTGATCACAGGAAGAACATTTTATGGTTTCATGTTTTAGTTCATACTTCTCAGTTGGGTGTTCTTTTTAAATTCTCTGAAGGGAAAAACATGGCAAGAATATTCACAGGCCAGTTAGTTCAGACACCCAGATAGGGGGTTGAAACGGGGAGATGTCATGGACAGGAGACTGAGGTTAGGACTAGCTCATCAATTGTCTGCAATGCTAAAATCTGCCTGTTCAAATTAATTACCTCTGAGGAGAGTTTATCAAGAATGAAAGTCTCAGATGTGATATTTTTAGTCTATGGAGTTAAAGTGGTACCCAGCAGCCACTGAGAACACTGAAAATAGCCAGCTTGCTGCTTAGAGCTCTTTAAGGGGAGTTACTCATATTGTAACAAAAACACCCATAAATCTATGTGCATATATATTGATTGTGGCTTCTCCTTAAAAATGGCTCTGTCCTAGTAAGTTGGCACATTTCATAAACAAACCAACAAATTATTGATCTGTGGTACATTCTAAGAGTCCCACGAAGAATGTGGGTTGCATTTAAGTCCATGCTGCACATAAGGGCTGAGGATCTCAGAAATGAAAAACAGATTCCCCAAGAAGCATGGGGTGTCACTAGCCGTCCCATCCTCTCACTGGGGAACCCTGTGTCCGTCATGCCCCACGATGTGATGAATAACGACATTAGTACCTTGACTCATTCCTCAGAGAACTTCCATAATTAAGGTCTTTGTGGCCTGGATTTAATAATCACTTTGTGAAAGCTATTGTCTAGAACTTCCTTTGTTTAGACAAATTATTTGTAAATTTACCCATTGTTGGGCTATGTTCTATTAAAACCTTACCGATGAAACAGATTTTAAAGCCACTGTTCTTTCTTTTTTTTTTCTTTTTTTCTTTTTGTAGCAGAGAAACATTGTTGAAACCTAATTTGTTAATAATATTAAATTGATAATCAATATATGATCTATTGATCCCCCAAAGAGCAAGCTTCACTGCTCTTTCATGGGATGTCTCTCTTTTAATGGACTGAGGTGGGCTATGTTATAGACTATGAAATACCAGTTTAACTAACCAGAAATACTGTAGCTAGTATGAAGAGAGCCACTCTGCTTTGACTGAAAAAGCATTTGTATTCACGGAAGGACAAGGGCGGAGTTACTGTTGTGTAAGTGCATTTTAATCTATATTCCCAACAACTTGAGAGGACGATTTCAAAGCTAACCTGGACTACAAATATAGCGATAGATACCTATTTTTAGTGAAGAATAATACGGAGATAAGGACTTAAAATGCAGCCATCACTTTTCAGCGCCGAGCTGAAGGAACTGGAGTCAGCACACTGAAGTACCTCAGATGTCCTGCAAACCCATCTTCACAACAATTAAGATACAGAGCCAGCTTGGGTGCTCATCAGCAGATGCATATAAATGGGGCCCTGAGGAGCTGAGGGGGTTTGCAGCCCCATGTGGGGAGCAACTGTGCCAACCAGCCAGACGCCCCAGAGTTTCCAGGACTGGACCACCAACCAAATAGTACACATGGGGGGACCGGAGGCGCTGACTGTGAGCATATTCCTGGGAAGGACTAAGAGGAAAAGCCACACCATATGTGGACTGCACCATCCTGGTGGGCTGGGATGGAAGTGGGAAAATGGGAAAGACCGCGAGTGCCTCTCAGAGCACTGGACTGATAAAAATGTAAGCCACATAGAGCAATGGAAACAGAAAGAAGAGGCTGGGAAGATAGCCCCGCGGAGAAAGCATTTACTGTGAACCTGCGAATCAGAGTTCAGACTCCCAAGGGTCCACAGAATGCTGCAACAGCTTGGCAGTCTCCTGCAACTCCTGCACTAGGTGGAGACACATGGAACCTGAGTCACGGCAGACCAGACGAGCTGCAATTGGTGATCTCTGGACTCAGCAAGTAGCTCTGCCTCAAGCAAATGCAGTAGAAAGTAGGCAAGGAAAACTCCTGGTGAAAACTCTGTAAACTCGAGGCTTCCACAGGAACAGGGCCCCTGCACCTCACAGCCTCAGCACCTGTCAGCCTCGGAGCTGGCACGCTGACAGTAAACATTCACAGGACACTAAACTGGAAATCCTGGCTTCAGATCTTAGTTACAGCCTGCACTTCCACCATCCCCTTTGATGGGTAACTGGGGAGGCTCACAGCATGTAGCAACAGGGGCGGGATGCTTCCCCACAGAGCCCAAAGTGAGAGAAAATGAAGTCAGCCTGGGCTTCTGGGGTTCTGCTAATGACTTCTTGGTGTAGTGGTTTGCGGCAAGCAGTGTTTTCAGCACCTTCAAACGTGTCATTCTCTTCCTGGCTACATGAGCATTGAATCAGCAGATATCGCCCTCCGCGGAAGGGTCTCGGACATGAGAAACACGGCACCCAGCCCCTCTGGCAGGCTCAGAACATGCTTTCTGGTAACTGTAATTCATCTTACCAGCCCCCACTGTGCCCGTTGTTCCCTGCGAGGTCCAGCTGAATTACCTTTCAGGGCAAAGGAAGGTTTAATCTTGCCATGTGCTTGTGGCTCTCCAAGGAGAAAGCGTCCCACAACGGGGACAAATAAGACCCTTTGCAATCTCTCTTTACCTGGACAAATGTGGACAGGGGGAGATTAATTGGGCACAATGTTGAGCCAGAGGTGGAAGTTCAAGGCCTGGAATAATCTCATAGGCCCCGTGGCTGACCTGAATGAGCACCCTGTGATTTCCCTGCTCAGGGCAGCCTGGCAAAGTACAGTCCCTTTGTGATGGATGTCACTGGGCTATGCATCCCATCCTCCTAGCCTGGTGCCTGCCTTTTCTGCATTCTTGGTCGGGTAGCTGCAGACGAATGGCCTCTCCTTCCTCCGGGACCTGGATCCTTTGGCACTGAGCATGGTTTGGGTAAACGTCTCTAAAGCAGTGTTTCCTGATGAATGGAAGAACAGATGCAAAAGGAAACACCTTCTGGGCCTCGCTCTGGTCTTGACTGGAACATCCTTGGTCTGGGTGAGAGAGGCCTGTGGTGCTCTCTTGTCCACCTCATGCCTGCTACTCTCCAGTGTGCAAGTGGCACCCATCATTATTCAGCCATTATCTTAATATCCAGGCTAAGGGGACTGAGGGCGCTGGCTTCCCGAGTACACAGTTCATTGAGTCACAGCGCCAAGCTTCACTTTGTATAGAAGAGCGAGGGATAACTAACACAGGACACATCTCTGCATTTTTCTTGCAATGCCTAGGACCAGTGTGAGGTTAGACACTGACGTTACCACTCAAATGAATATGAGGTTCACTGGACCGAATGCACTTTCTTAGTATCTTGGGAAGATCCGACAGAATAGAAGGGACTACTTAAATTTGGGGAAATGTTACATTAAATGATAAAACTCAGGATGAGCATACTGTATTCCCTGTCATAGGGGAAACCTAGTGTCTGATCCTTATATTGCGTATTGATGTGGGGGTGAGTGTGTGTGGATGCAAAACTAGAATGAGGTCCAGGATAGGGTAATGAAGGAGGCTTTTAAGGAGGGGTGAGACAATAAAAGAAGATGGATCGCAGGAAAGGGGGCAATCCTAGGGAAGGGGACAGGGAGACAATAGGGGAAGAGTTAACCATAAAAGGTGGGCATGACTATAACCCAAGAAGAGACTGCAAGCTTATGTCTCTTCTGAGTAATAGTAAAACACAGTCAGGAAATGAACTAAACTTAGAATTCTCAATAAACTAACCAAGTTACCACCGAGGCTTATATGTAGGACAATGGCGGTGGGCAATGAATGTCTCGATTAGACTACTCACACCTCTAAGTGAGACGTTGACTCTAGGAGTTAAATCCCACAGCTTCCTGAGGACGAGGACAACATCCTTCTGAATAAAGTAGAGGGATTAAGTTGAGGCTGTGCAAACAACATGCAAAATGCACTTCTGCATCAAGTTAATTCCAAATAAATTAAAATGTTCACAACACTTGGACGCTGCAGACATGCTCTCCTACCGGAGTCTCGGCATGTGCCAGGCAGGGGCCGTTCCTGGGCACAGTCAATTCGTTTGTTTTTCTTTTGATGCCAACACATAAGCAAAGCCTTAAAGACATATTTAGCAATTTAAAAATGTGATCCATTTCTTAGTCAGAGAGGAAGGCCTCTTCTGAGACCCTGGATTTGAAGGTCTCCTCACCCAGTTTCCTTCCCAGTCAATGACTTCCTTTAATCAAGTTCTGTATTTCCACTTAAAAGGCCAATATGTGCTAATAAAAATAAAATCCTGTCTGTAAGAAAAGAAATCTGTGTTCAAAGTCTCAGGACGGCTGGATGTTTCCACAGCCAAAAATCAGACCAGGGTTCTCCTTTCCCCATCCGACCCTATCCTCCACCCACCTCTGCCAGCAAGCTTGCACAAGAGAGCAAGGTCCTGAATGGCCTCTTGTCCAGTGGGCAGTTAATGAAAGACCTATTCTTATTGCTCAGCTGTCAGCCTAGCGCAGGAAGCTGCCCTCTGGGGTATCCCACTCCCTTATTCAACTGTGTTGACAGGGCCATGGTAGAAGGCTCAGCTCGGTGAGGCGGACTTTCTATTCAGAGTGTGAAGCACGCACTGCTTTGATAATCACACAGCTTTTCTCACTGTGTAGAGCACAGTAAGCTGCTGGGTGCTAGAACACATCCTCTAAGCTAGATCGTGATATCTTGATCTCAGGACTGAACAGCAAATCCCTCCCCAGCTTCCGAAGGGTCCCACCTGTCTCTATCCTAGCATTTATGCACACCCATTCTCCATACCTGAACTTTTAACATGCAAGATTTGTCTTAAATGTGGGTTGATTTCTCCCTAAAACATGGAAAACAAAAGTTTACCCAGTAATTCCACCCTCTTCCCCTGCTGCGACCCAGAAGAAATTAAACTGTTGTCATTTGCTGTGTGATGCTTTACAAAGCCCACAGGCATCTCAGACACACGGGAGGGGAGGAGATCGCACTGTCTCTTGATAACACACACCATTTTCCGTGTTTGCAGATTTATTTGTTTCAGAAACATTTGCTGTGTGTAGGGTGGCTTGTAGGTCCTGAAGGGAGATGACAGCAAGGATGGAGTTAAATAGTATAAAGAGGTTAAAATATATCCCTCTGCACAACCTATGAAATGATCTCTAAGCATTTGCCTAAGCTGAAGGAACATATAAAATAGAAAGCGTTTCTTAGAGAGATGGGTAAGGATGAGAGACAAGGAAGAAGTGGGTATGTGGCTGTGGGCACTTAGGGAAAAACTGTACATGTTTCATATTGTCAAGCAGGGAGAAAGTCAGTATTTCCTTCATGTTGTGTGTTTGCAACATATACAATAAGCACAGCATATGTATGCCTCAAGCATATCCAAAACACTTCCATACTTCAAAGATGGTCAAAAGGAGAGAAAAACCTGGTGGCACGGGCCTGCAACTTCAGCTATCCACACAGCTAAGGAAGAAGAATTGCAAACTCATAGCCTGTCTGGGTTACAGAGTGAGTTCAAAGCTAGCCTGAGTAATGTGGGGAGGCCACGACTCCAAATAAAAATGAAAAGGAGCTGGGCATGGTAGATCACTTGTCTAGTATGGCAAGGTCCTAGGTTCAGTTGCTACTAGTACAGAAAATGGTGGGATGTAGCTTCTAAATACCAAGAACCAGAAAATGCACAGAAATGTGAAGTACTTCAGTAATGAAAGAGCAGCCAAAGACGAAAGCCACACAGCTAAAAGATGGCAGAAGCTCATACAGGATCTGCACAAACAGAACGAACCAAATACAAATTACAATGCAACAAAATAAATGGAAATTAATGGGAAAGAATGTAATCTATACGGTGTAAGACTGATAGTGTGCATTTCAGGCCATAAAACTCTAATTAAGCAAAGATTGAGAAAGTTCTGGAAGATAGAGAATTAAGAATATGGATGAGTCTCTAGTTTCTCTTTAGAAGACATTAAATTAAAAGTTATAAAGACAATCTTTTTAAAAATTTTTATTGGTTATTTATTTTCATTTCAAATGTGATCCCCCTTCCCAGTTTCCCCTCCTCAAATCCCCTATCCACTCCCTCCTCCCTCTGCCTCTATGAGGGTGCTTCCCCACCTGCCCACCCACCCCTGCCTCAGCGCCCTAGCATTCCCTTACCCTAGATCATCGAGCCTCCACAGGACCAAGGGGCTCCCCTCCCACTGATGCCTGATAAGGCCATCCTCTGCTACACACCCAGCTGGAGCCATGGGTTCCCCCATGTATGCGTGTAAAGACACTCTTAAATCACAAAGCCACACACAACAGTTGCTTCCTAAAAGGAAGTTCAGGCCGTGACAGTGAGAAGCCCTGATGGACTTCTCATACAAAGGGAGACCTTTGTCATCTAATGTACGTAGGCTGGCTCCCGTGTCAGTCAGTGCATGGCTTTGCTGTATGGTTATAATTCAAAGTCAATGTTTTCAGAAGCATGCACTGAGCTAAATCACAGAAGGGACAGAAACGTGGGTGACTGAGTGAGAGGGAAAGACAAGAAGTCTCTGAGCAGACCCTTTTAGCTCCTTGGGTACTTTCTTTAGCTCCTTCATTCAGGGCCTGTGTTCCATCCAATAGATGACTATGAGCATCCAACCCTATAGGAGGAACAACAATATGAATTAACCAGTACCTCCCAGCTTGTGTTTCTAGTTGCATATGTAGCAGAGGATGGCCTATCGGCCATCAATGGATGAGAGGCCCTTGGTCTTATGAAGATTCTATGCCCCAATACAGCAGAATACCAGGGCCAGGAAGCAGGAGTGGGTGGGTTGGGGAGCAGGGCCGGGGGAGGGTATAAAGGACTTTTGGGATAGCATTTGAAATGTAAATGAACAAAATATCTAATAAAAAAAAGAAAGACAAAAAGAAGTCTCTGAGTCAAGGGTTCTGTGGCGAGAGTGAGTTGGAATGGGGGTCAATGGGAATGGCAGGGCCTGCCACGTGTGAACACAGACCAATGAGACCTCATGAAGTCCAGCTGCAGTAAAACTGAGTTAGCTTGAGGGGATGGGGATGGGGCTCTGGTGAGTTCAGCACTGTCCTGAAAACTCATCATTCAGTCAACCCCAGTGATGACATTGGTGGGAAGAGACTTTGTCAACTTCAAGGGAGCAGGGATACTTGTCACTGCTGGCTAGTTCCGCCAGAAGGAGAAGGACAATTTCAACCTAGAAAATCAAGAGAGAGGACCCAATAAAGATACACACCAAATTCAGTTATATCAAAAATAAAGATATCAAATTTTTATAGTGTAGAGTTTACCAAATTATAGGAGAAATACAAGGAAATTGTGAGATTTATCTAACAATGCCAACTGTAAAATGAAGAGCAGCAGAATGTACCAAGAAAAAGAAAATAATGAATTTCTGTAACCAATTTAAGTGCCCTATTTAGACATACATTATATATATATATATATATATATATATATATATATATATATACACACATATATGTATGTATATATGTATGTATATATATGTATATATATATATGTGTGTGTGTGTGTGTGTGTGTGTGTGTGTGTATACATACACACACACACACACACAAAATCTTAGGCTCTCTGTAATCTAATACTTCCTGTGAGAAAATGGAAGCCTTAGCAGCAGGTATCAGAACTCATCTGACTAGGCTGCCAGGACAGTGTAGAAGAGAGAGAGAGAGAGAGAGAGAGAGAGAGAGAGAGATTGCGCTGTGCATGGAGGGAGTCAGGGATAGACTCTGAGACACTTTAAACTGTTATAAAATTATAGTAATAGTAGACTAGGATTGGCTCAGTACAATATTACCAATTACTTTTACTATTAAAATTGTTCAAACTTTAAACATGTATTCTTATGAAAAATATTAGAACATAGAAGAACATTTAATTAATAATTTGCCCTAATGTCTGAATATTCCTGTGGATGTATATGCATACCTCTCTCTCTCTCTCTCTCTCTCTCTCTCTATATATATATATATATATATATATATATACCTTTGTCATATATTAATATTATTAAATATATATCATACGTGTAGTGAAGAGCCTTTTTCAAGGCTGTATATATATATATATATATATATATATATATATATATATATATATATACATATCTTCATACACACACATATCTATCTATCTATCTATATATATATATTTATATTTTGTCAAAATTTAGCTGAAAATATTCAGGAAGCTGCAATCTATTGTCAGAGTAAAAAGTCCCTGAACTGTTCAAATATCTTGAAAACACTCCAGTTCTAGAACACAGAAATCATGATGGTGCTATAGATATGATTTGTTCTAAATCAGACAGTTTTGTAAGCTGGGATGTTTTGCTTGCCTTTTCCTCTGTGTGCATATGTGAGAGAACATACTCCCTCCAACTCCTAGAAGGTGTATGTTTTTCTTGTAGGATGTGGCACAGTATGTTCATGCATAGGGCACATAAATATTAATATTGAGTTGAGAGGAGGCAGTGAGGGGGAGCACACCCCAGTGAGAAGCCTGCTCCAGCTCTAACCAGCTGTGTAATCGCCCAGAGATGCTCAGCTCCCGAGAGCTTCCGCTTTCTCAAGTGCAAAATTTGGAAATTAGGCTTAGGACTTTGCAAACTCCTTCTCCGGGTCACAGGCCACGGGTGCCTTGAAGTTAGATACTTCACAGAGCAGTTGCGCCACTCCAGGAAAGCCTCCTCCCACCCTGCAGTTTGAATTGAGAGAGATTCCTGGATCTTTTCCTTCTGAGTCAGCTGGGAAGAGAGAAAAATAACGTGGAGATCCCTGTGGTTTGGGGAGGTAATTGTGACAATTTCACGGGCTGTTTGGGAGCAATCGTTTGGTTTCCCTGGTGCTTCAGAACATTTGGGGGCTTTCCTAATGTGCCTGCTTTCTTTTTCGTCCTCCGAGTGTCTCGATGCTCTAATACTTGAGTGTAGAAGGCGGATGGACAATGAAATAAGCAAGACGGCACTGCTTCCCTCATGAACTGTAAATGAGGAAAGAGTGAACGCTGCAATTGTGAATTGGGTTCCTCTGGAATACACCACTAGATCCTCTTCCTCCCGTGATGTCCAGCTGCCCTGCAGCGCCTGGGAATTTACTTAAAACAGACATTCTAAAATCTTTATTAAAATACATTCAGCAACACAGACTCAAACGGCTCATTTCTCTTCTTGCCTCTCCCCCTACTGTAAAGCTAAATTGGACCGCGGCCAAAGTCTCTAAAAAGCACTGTGGCTTTTAGGGAAATCATTTTTCCTTTGTGAGCAGCGGGGGAATTTCACAGACCCCTTTGCTGGCTGCAGCGAAAGGGAAACTGGGTCCGTACTTCCTAAGGCGGACGTTAGGTGGCAGCCGAAGACAGCCTTTGCCCCGTTGGTGCACCGCAGCTGCCAGGGTGCGAGGCAAACATTCTTTAACAGTTGGAACCAATAAAAATCAGCTTTTCCTCTTAATTACTGCTAAGTGAATACCTTCTGATACAGCAGTCAGATGGCAAAGCTGATTACGGAGCAGACAACTTGCGCTTGAGAGCTAGAAGTCTCCAGAGTGAAGTTCCCTCGAAACCCTTCTCATATCTGAACAGTGAACAGCATTGCTGAGGCCTGGGGAATCCCAACTTGAAAGACAGAATAGTGGACCTGACCTCCTCAGTAACCTCCTTAAACCTGAGATTTATTTAATGGGAGTGGTAACGGGAAAAAATAAAATAAAATAAAATAATCCAGATGCGCTGCAAGTCCTTCCCCTGGAGAACTTTGGCCTCTTAAGTTTTCTGCGTTTTTATTCTTTGGGTAGGGTAGGTGGGGAGACAGGAGCCTTTTGTAGTCTTGGACTCTATATGAATTTGAGACAGCCTCTGCCACCTGAGACCTGTCCCCACAACACAAACTAAAATGCGGATAGTGCCTTCCTCCTTATTAAACACATCACTCCAGGTAAAACCCAGGCAGCCCCAACAACACAGCTATTGTACCAATGGGCAGAACCATGTCCCGAGCAGCAGGCAGGGGCATGTCCTCAGTATTGGGCAGTCCTCAGACCTTCTGATAAATTATGCCCATCACTCAAAGGTAACAAAACAGACCTTCGTGCAGACAGGAGAGTCATGGAGATCTAAGGACAAATAAAGACTTCAGGAAGGGTCTGGGGTAGACAGAGATCCCAATGGGACTTTGAAAAATAAGTCTCAGTGCGCCCTTTTCTTTCCATTGCTGTAAAGAGACACCATGACCAAGGCAACCCTTATAAAGGGTTTAATTGGGGCTGCCTTACAGGTTTAGGTTCAGTCCATTATCATCACAGCAGGAAGCATGGCAGCATCCAGGCAGGCATGGCACTGGAGGAGGAGCATACCTTATTCTGAAGGATGCTAAAAGAAGACCACTGTCTTCCAGGCAGCTAGGAGTGACTTAAAGCCCACCCACACAGTGACACATTTCTTCCAACAAGGCTACACCTGCTCCAACAAGGGCATATCTCCTAATAGTGCCACTCCTCGGGTCAAGCATACTCAAACCATCACAGGCCTCCTTAACATAAAATGTGCAGCATATGTCCTGTACAATGCTAGGTTTTGATTGATATACATCCTCATTTCTGAGACTGGGCCCAATCAGGTAATAAACATACATATGATCCAAGCACATCACATGCTAAGCCCTCTCCCTCAGCTCCTGGTGTTTTCTAGGGGGAATGCAGGCATGTTTACTGCTACTGAAGTAGAGTTGCAACATTTTGTTACAATTAATTAAATAAGCATTCTGTTTCTCTAACTCCTGCCACTCAGAGCCCTCATTTTGATATTTTATATCCATCCATGTTTGAACAGTAAATGCCCACCCATGTCCTCATGGCCAAGTGCAAGATTCTGTTTGCCAGTGCCCATGAAGTTGTGGTTAAAGTGTTTGTGTGTGTGTGTGTATGTCTGTCAGCCTGTGCATCTCTGTGTGTGTATGTATCTCTGTATGTGTGCATGCATGTATGTATCTGTGTATGTGAGTGTATGTATCTGTATGTGGGTGTGTGTATCTGCATCTGTGTGTCTACATGTGTGTATGCATGTGTGTGTATCTGTATGTGAGTGTGTACATGCATGTGTGTGCATCTATAACTGTGTGTCTACATGTATGTGTGTGTATGTGAGTGTGTGTATCTGTATGTGAGTGTGTGTGCATGTGTCTGCCTGTGTGTATGTATATGGGTATATCTCTGTATGTGTGTGTGCATGTGTGCATGTGTGTATCTGTGTATGTGAGTGTGTGTGTGCATGTGTGTGTGTATGTGTGAGTGCATGTGATCATGTGTGTGTGTGTCTCCATGTTTTTGTAAATGGGTATAGGTCAGACCCTGGGTGTCTTCCTCTGTCTCTTTCTACTTGATTTTATGAATTAGGGTCTCAGAGAACCTGCTCTTCACCCATATCAAGACTGGCTGACGGGGGCCCCAGCATGGCTCCTCCCAGTACCACTCAGAGCTAATGTTACAGATGGGCCATCATGCCTGACTTCTGAATGGTGCTGGAGATCACAACACCGGTCCTCAGATTTGAGGACACTCACTTTCCCAAATGAGCCATCGTCCCAGCCCCTGACTTGTAATTTTTACATCACATTTTAATCTAGACCTATCAGAAAGTATCTGATTCTTCCTTCTAGTTTTATATTTCATTGTTATATTAGGCCCCAGGGGGTCAACTTTTGCATGTTATTTCAGGTACAGTTTGAAGCTGTTTTATTGAACCCTGTTGTTGACAGATGAGCCTGACATGCCTACCATGTCTTTGCTGCCCTTTCAAAAATCAGCGGTAGACCTGTGTGTCTGTGAATGCTTCTCTCATGAGCACGTAGCTAATGTAGAGAACAATAGGTTTCATTATTAGCTTTTGCTCAAAGTGCTGTGGCACACCCACCCTCTTCTGGGTTTGTTTCTCTCACTCTCTTCCTCTCACACATTCACAGGGTTTCCCACTCCTGTTTCACATCCGTTTGTTACACCTGTTATGTGCACATGTGCACATACAAAGAAAGCACAGAGAGCCTGTCCTTGGTGCCTGGCTTGTTTCACTTAGCGTTGCTGTGGTCTCCACCTTTAGACATTTTTTTCCTGCAGACATCCTGACTGCATACTCTGTGGTTGAGTGACACTCCGTTGAATCCTTTCTGCAGCATCATCCGTTGATGGATGCCTGGATTGGCCACATGAGCCAGCTATTGCCCACAGTGCAACGGTAAGCGTAGCCATGCAGGTATGTGTGGGAGGCTGATCTTCACTCTTTGGCTGTATGCCCAAAAGGGCACAGCAGGATCACATGAACGACAAACTCTTTTCATTTCTCTTACTTCCACTGAGTTCATAGTGGCTGCTCCAGCTCATGACCCCACCAGGTCTTTACCAGCATTTGCCTGCTTTTCCCTTAGAGAACAGCAGCTCTCAACTTCCCTAATAACTGGGACCGACCCTTTAATACATTTCCTCGTGATGTGGTGGCCCCCAACCATAAAATTATTTTTGTAGCTACTTCATAATTGTAACTTTGCTATTGTTATGAATCATAATACATCTATCTGATATGCAGGATATTGGGTATGCATCCCTTGTAAAGGGTCGTTGGGCCCCCACAGGGTCGTGATCTCGAGGTTGAGAACCGCCGCTGCTGCTTTAGAAGTTGTGCAAGCTCATTTCATCCGAGCGATCCCACTGGCTAGTTCTTGCTCCTGCTTGAGTCCTGCTTAGAGTCGTTATTGATTCCTGGACTCTGGAGTACGCCCCTGCTTAGCGTCGTTATTGATTCCTGGACTCTGGAGTACGCCGTTTTACTTTAGGAGTTTGGGTGTTTCTGGTCACACACTGGGGTGGGCTGGGTTTGTAGAGGGTGAGAGAGCAGAGCCTTCTATGTGTGAAGGTGGACATCGCCACACCACTCCTTGAGGATGCTGAATTTCCCTCTGTTTACTTTTGGATATTTGTCAAGAATCAGATGGTTGTAGCTGTGTGATTGGGTATCTGGAGCTGCAACTCTATCCTGTAGGTCTCTTTTTGTATGCTGGTATCATGCTGTTTTTAATGTTTTGGCCTTGTAATCATCTTTTTTTTTTCTTTTCTTTTCTTTCTCTTTTTCTTTCTTTTTTGGTAATTTTATTTAATCATTTATTTATTTATTTACACTCCAGATTTTATTCCCCTCCCAGTCCACCCTCTGACTTTTCCACATCCCACACCTCCTCCCAGGCTTCCTGTTCCCACCCTCCCTAGCCCCCACCCCAGCAGACCTCTAAACCCCATGGAGCCTCCAGTCTCTTGAGGGTTAGGTGCATCTTCTCTGACTGAACACAGACCCGACAGACAATCCTCTACTGTATATGTGTTGGGGGCCTCAGATCAGCCTGTGCATACTGCCTGGTTGGTGGTCCAGTGTTTGAGAGATCTTGGGGGTCCAGGTTAATTGAGAGTGCTGACCTTCCTACAGGTCACACCCCCCTCCTCAGCTTCTTCCCGCTTTTTCCTAATTCAACCACAGGGTTCAGCAGTTTCGGTCCAATGATTGGGTGCAAATATATGCATCTGACTCTTTTAGCTGCTTCTTGGGTCTTTTGGAGGACAGCTATGATAGGTCCTTTCTTGAGAGCCTCAGTGACAGTGTCAGGCCTTGGGGACTCCCCTTGAGCTGGATCCCACTTTGGGCCTGTCGCTGGACCTTCTTTTCCTCAGGCTCCTCTACAGAACACCTCAGTCCCACTTGGGAGGGAGAAGAAAGCAATCACAAGGATGGAGGGAGGGACCTGGGAGGGAAAGCAGACAGGGGTGGGGGGAAGCTGACCTGGTATTGGGTGAGTAAAAGAACGGAAGCCTTGAGGGCCAGCAGAAAGAATGGAAACGGGCAACCTTGGGATGTGGAAGGTTGGGGGGACCCTCCAGAATGCACCAGAGACCTGGGACGTGAGAGACCCTCAGAACTCAAAGGGAGGGATCTTAGATAAAATACCCTACAGTGGGGCAAGGGAACTTATAAAGCCCACCTCCAGCAGAAGGACAGGGCATCAAGTGAGGGATGGGGTTGCCATCCCACAGTCAAAACTCTGACCCATAATTGTAATTATTTTTGTCAGCTCTTCATTTTGCTTAGTATTGTTTGGGTAATCAAGGTGTTTTGTATTTTCAGATGAATTTTGGGATAATGTCATAGGAATTTTGATGGAGATTACAGTGGTTCTGTGTGTAAGTCTAGAACTCTTTTCTTGACTTTATTTCCTGTTTTCATAATACTTCAGCCTTAAAGTTCTACTCCAATAACAGTATACAGGCAAGGGTATATTATTTATCTGATTTACTAATTTCTTAATGTAGTTTTGACTCTCTTTTGTGTTTCATAAGGATTTGAAACACAGTGTGTCAATTTCTCCCAGAAACACCTGCTGAGGTCTCTGGACCGTTTTGCAAAGCCATGGCATTATCATGATGCTAAGCCTCCCACCCACATATAACATGAACCTCTAAGATTTCAAATTTCTGCAAGTTCTCAGAAAAGTTACACAGTTCCCAGGGTTCAGTTTCTGCACATTGTTTTCAGGTCTATAAATGGTATTTTTATAAATGGTTTTGGTATTTGATTTTTAAATTTCAGATTATTCATTTATAGTAGATAGAAACACAATTAGTTTTTGTCATTTATTTATTACAAACTTCCTTAGTTTCAGATTTTGGGAGTTTCTACTGGAGTTTCTGCGTAATAGTTTCATTTAAAATAAAAATAATTTGCTACTGTTTTCCTATTTTGGTGATTTATGTTGCTTGATTGTATTGACCCAAATCTCTCAATGTAGGAGGAGGGAGCACACCACAGTGGAGCGACTCTGAAGGCAGGGGAACATGTTGTTGCTCTTCCAAAGGGTGAGAATTTGATTCCCTGCACCAACATAAGGCAGGGGGCTACCACCTGCAACCTCAGCTCTCAGCTCCAGGGGTCTGATACCCTCATCTGTGGACACACACACACACACACACACAAACAAACAAAATGGACCTTTTTCAAATATTCATAGCTTTTTCTAATCTTGGAGGATGCAATAAGTTGATTATTATTAAATAGGGTAGTAATTAGCTATAGACGTTTAATCGGTTTTTTATGTGTATATGTGTGTGCTTGTTTATGTCAACACAGTTGCCCAAGGATCCACAGCAGTGGGTTGGTTCTGTTGCAAATCACTGTGTACTGCCTGGTGTGGTTGCCAGGAACCGAACTCTGGTACTCTGTAAGAACAGTCCATGCTCTTAACCATTGAGCCACCTATCCAGCTCCATGTTGTCACAAGCTTTTAGGAGCAGATTTTTATGCATGTTTTTAATTCTCCATTGCTAAGTATTGTACCTGCATTTCTGGGTGCGTGCAGGTTACATGTACCGCATCGCAGTCACCCTCTGTCCCTCAGTGAGTGTGACTCTGAAACCCAATACACTCCACTGGGGAAACTACCACATCACACAGAGTTCCCTTACACATTCCTTCCCAACCTCCCTTCCCCTGAGCTTCCTGAGGGCTATCCCACTATCCAGCTGAGCCAGCACCAGCTAGTTCCCACTCTGGGAGAGTTCTGTGCCCTGCTGTTGCTGGCAATCTTTCTCTTCTCACTCCTGATGAGGTTTGCTAAGTAACTCATCTGGTTCTAGCAGCTGGCTAAGCTCACCTGTGTTCCCAGCACATACACAGAAAGAAAGCAGAGTCAGGTCTGAGGACTCCCTGTGCACATACAGCCTGGCAGAGCACAGTAGTGGTGTAAATCCTGCTTGACTGGGTAGACAAGCAAGACATAGTGTAAGATAGCTCTTGTAAATGTGCATTCAAAACCAGAACCTCCTCTACCTAAGGTGGATCTGTGGCAGCCTGTCTCCACCCGTGTCCTAGAATTTTGACTGGCTTGATCTTGTGCAGGTAAGCATTTATATTTTTTATGGTCATTTTCATAGTTAGATTTATAAGTTTTATTTCTCTTGTGACTGAGGTCTTATTATATATATATATATATATATATATATATATATATATATATATTCTTATATAGATACACATATTTCTTGCTTTGTTGTTCTGCAGATTTACTGACTTTCTGTTTGCTCAGTACACCCAACACAATGTGGAACTGAGCCAGCTGCTTTGGGCCCCATTTCCTCCTTCTTATAGTTATTATGTAAATGTTTGTGATGTATCCTTTTTGCTTTGAAGGCTTTTGATTCTGATCTGGGAGATAAGTGAGAATTTGCACATAGGTCATATGTCTAAAAGGAACATATGTCTAAAAGGACTCTTCCCACCCCACCCTCCCCGTGTGTGTGTGTGTGTGTGTGTGTGTGTGTGTGTTTTGCTAAGTGACTCATCTTTTTCCAGCAGCTTGCTAAGCTCACATATATTCCCGGCTATCTATCTATCTATCTATCTATCTATCTATCTATCTATCTGGAATATTCAGTGATGAAAATTTGGATTAAGTATGAAAACAGAAAAAAAAAAACCTTAGTGTTCTCCAGAAGATAAATTTTGTTTTTAAATCTTACTGTTACTTTGCTGTTTATCTTAGTGACTTCATTATTGCTGTGATAAGATACCACAACCATGACAACTTATTTGAAGAGTGTGTAATTTGGAACTTATGGTTTTGGAGTTCATGATGGCAGAGAGAAGGCATGGTGGCAGGAACATCTGAGAGAGCACAGCTGGACCTGCAAGATGGAGGTGGAGAGGCGGCAGGAGGTGATGTGGATGAAGGAGGCAGGGGGTGATATGGATGAAGGAGGCAGGAGGTGGTATGGATGAAGGAGGCAGGAGGTGGTATGGATGAAGGAGGCAGGAGGTGGTATGGATGAAGGAGGCAGGAGGTGGTATGGATGAAGGAGGCAGGAGGTGGTATGGATGAAGGAGGCAGGAGGTGGTATGGATGAAGGAGGCAGGAGGTGATATGGATGAAGATGGAGAGGAGCTGGGAATGATGTGGACGGAGGTGAGGAACTGGGATTTAAAATCTCAAAAGTTCACATTCAGTGACACTCCTCCAACAAGGCAGCCCCTCTCTGAGTCCTTCCCAAGTAGTTATACTAACTCAGGACCAAACATTTAAATATATGACCCTATAAGGGCCATTCTCATTCAAACCACCATACTGCTCTCATGTGTTTGTTTTTTATTAAATTAATATTTCATCAAGCCACTGAGCTGGAAAAAAAATCTCCCTGTAAAGGATCAAGATCACTGAGTCATTTGTGGGAAAGGTACAGAAAATATTAAACTCTATCTTAGGCTTAATACATTATATTATCTCTCTGAATAATAAGGAGCTTGTGACTACTTAGAAATAATACAGCACATACAATTGTAAACCAGTTGAGACTGGAAACACTTCTTTACTACTTTAGTTAAATCACACAAACTGATGTTTCCAGGATAACCAGAGTTCCTGTCTATCTCTCAGACTCATTATCAAAAGACTCTGAAAGTGGACACAGGGGCACCCAGAGGAGCATTGGTTTTGTTTGTTTGTTTGTTTTTCTGTTTTTGTTTTTGTTGTTGTTGTTCTTGTTGTTTTGAGTTTAGAAGATGAAGAACATCAACAACAAGATATGCAAACTGTAAAGGTTGGCATTAGCCAGGAGGAGGAAATGTTGCTTTTTGCCTTTTGAGGAGCCAAGGAACAGCTGAGTTCAGCAACAGAGGTGGGCAAGCAGCTGCCTGGTGGAAGAGGTTTCAGGAAAAACAAAACAAGAAAACAAAACAAACAAACCAAAACCGGGCAGGCTCTGGGGTCACAGAGAAGGTGCTTAGGCCTGTAGCCAATGTCTGAGAGAAAAGGGTAGAGGAAGACAAGGGCAAGTTAGAACTCAGGAGAGCACGCAGGCTCAGAAGACACATGTGGAGTAGCAAGCGCGGAGAGGAGCAGCCTAGGGGAGCTGGCGCTGTGCGCCGTCGGGAAAGCGTGATTAGCTGCTTTCTAGAGGGGTAATTATTCCTCCTGTCTAACATCAGGCACATCCGTGAAATTTCCTCCAGCTTAGCCTTCTGCCCAGGCTACTGATATGCAGGCCTCTGCGTGAGGGGACACAACAGTGTCCGGTGGTCTAATCTTTGGACTGGATCACATTGTCTCATGACTTTATCAGTTACTCAACAGGGATTGATGACAAACAGCAGAGCCATGCTGGACTTCTGAGGATCTAATTTATTTATTTTTATATATTTTTATTGGTTATTTTATTTATTTACATTTCAAATGTCATCCCCCCCTCCCCAATGTCCCCTCAGCAAACCCTCTATCCCCTCCCCCCTGCTTCTATGAGTGCTCCCCCACTCCCTATCTACCCGCTCCCACCTCACTGCCTTAGCATTCCCTTACACTGGGACATCGAGCCTCCACAGGACCAAGGGGTAGCCACTAGAAAGTCCCAGACTTCTGAGAATTTGAACTGTTGCCTCAGCTATCAAGGACTGGCCCTGAGTTTTCAAAGTGCCTTGCCCACACTCTACTGAGTTAGTTTCTCTGGGTGGTCCTGTCTCCTCAGCAAGGTGTGTAATGAGAAAGGAGATAGAGACGGAGAATTTCTTCTGTTTTCCCATGAATCATTGTTGCTGCTTTCCCATGAAGCATTGCTGCAGACCCACAGAGCATTTTTGCTGCGTGTTGGATATTCCTGGTGTGCCTGGGCTACAGGGCTCAATAGGTTGTGTTTCACACTGAAACAACACCACATTTAATTGAAATAACATCTGACAGAAAAACTGTAATTATTCAGACTTCCGAAGACATTTTCTGGAAAACAAATCAAGTAATTCTGACACTTCAAGTAAAACACCTGTCAGCATTTGTTGCCAGGGCTAAAATTTGAGTTTCCAAGCCTGCTCTTGACAGATTCTCAATACACAATGGCCTTGCTGATGAGATTGGTGATGTTGTTAATAAAGGCAATTTTTGATATTTTAGAGTAAAATGTGTCAGGCTTCAGAATATCTGTAAGAACTCAGTGAACCAATACTTTTTAAATGACCACTGTCAATGTTAGAATTTTAAAAATGGGTAAAAGTTGCATCATTCTGAGGACAAAGCAGACAGAATTTTAATGCTTCAGAGCATGAAAAAAAATTGATTTATTTGTTTACGACTCTACATCGCAAGGAACTATTGCTTGTATAATCTGAGGAGTCTCACAGTAAGTTCCTAATTGCAGGAAGTTGTCAGCACAATGTTTCTCTCTTTAATACAGGCCAGGTTTTCTCTGTATACCTCAAGCACAGCAGTCCACTCCCGTCTGTATATTATATGCAGAATCACAGTGAAGATCCACTTGGGTTTCAGAAAGCCAGGAGCCAGAGTGTTTAAAAGGCGAGAAATAAAACCCATCTCACCTGTTGCTAGTCTACCTTTCTCAAAAATATATTTTTTTAGAAATTAAAAAAATATATATGTGTGTGTGTGTAATCATATCTGTCTGTGGGTCTGTGCAAGTGAGTAAGGGTGCAACCTATGGAGGCCAGAGGCATTGAACCTGTGGATTTGGAGTTGCAGGCAGTTGTGGCCTGCCTGACTTGGGTGAACTAGATTGGACCCAGATCCTTTGGAGGAGCATCAATGGTCTTAGTCCCGGAGCCATCTCTCCCATACCCCTCCTTAGTCCCGGAGCCATCTCTCCAGTACCCTCCCCAAGTAGTGTTTTAACAAAACATCTATGTGAAGAGGAAGAGATGTAGATCAGTGCCAGAACACTTGCCTGGATTTGATTCCCACCAAAACAAAATCAATCAGTGAATTAACTAATGTAGATACACAGCACGTTTGTCTATTGATGTTTGCTCATTGATGTTGCTTTAAAATAAATAGCAACACTCTCTTAAATGTTTTAGATTTTATTTAAAAACATTATTGCTATACATAAGTTAAATACGTGAGAAGCCTCATTTTCCTCTGAGATTTTGATGATATAACCTACAAGTGGAAGGTATGTGTGTCTACAGTCTACATCATGATGTTTAGTGTATATGGACAGTCTCTGACTCCTGCTCCCTGAAGTTACCAACCCTGTTCTCCTCCCCTGTCTGACTTAATTGTTTTAAATACTGAATGTAAGTCAGGCCATGCGATGTCTCTGTGTTTGCTCTTCTCATATTGCTTTGTTTCTCCCAGAGTGTTTGGGTTTCTCTACAACGTTTTCAAATACTTTCTACTGTGAAATCACTATTCACAACTTCACAGAGATTTTGTAGCTTCTGTAGACTGCTTTGAATTACATGGACATTCTATAGTGGTTATTCTATGAAGATGAAATATATATCAACATTTTTGACTTTTTTTCAATTATGAATAATTTATAGTTTTAACTGTAGAGAAACATAAAGTTGTTAAGTAATCCTTTTAAATTATTCATTTATTCATCTCATCTAAATATATATGTATAATGTATGTATTTATATGTACATATTACATATACACACAGATGATAGATAGATGATAGCTACATAGATAGACACACGGTTACATGATAGGTAAATAGATGGATGGATAGATAGATGGATGATAGATGGATGGATAGATAGATAGGCAGACAGGCAGACAGATGATAGGTAGATAGACAGATAGATGATAGGTAAATAGACAGATAGATGACAGATGATAGATTTAATGATACATGATAGATGATAGGTAGGTAGATATATAGGCAGACAGACAGACAGTCAGTCAGATAATAGACAGGCAGATAGATGATAGAATATACATGTGATAGCATGCGGTAGAGGTACTAGGACAACTTGTGGGAGTCCGTTCTCTTTTGCCATGTTGGTTATAAGACTTAATCCAGCAACCATCTTAACCTGAGCCATCTCTCTCCAGCTCAGTTTCTGAACATTTTTGATTATTTGATTGATTAGAATGAAGTGGATACTTTTTAGAAATCTCTGCCTGTGAAGGTGGAATCATCACGAAGCAGAAAACACTAGAAAGATCAAATAGAGTTATCACCCTAACATATTTTGAGTAGTTCCTTAACGTGTAAGAATTCTGTATTTGGGAATTAGTTTGTTAGTTGAAGTTGTGTGAAATTCTTTGACTCGATCTCACAATGTAAGTGCAGGATTTAGGGTTTTCTGTGTGCTTGTAAGAGTCACCTGCAAACACATGTACATTTGCTATTCCATCAGATAACTTTTATTCCCTCTTCTTGCCACTGCAAGTTTGGCCAGAATATTGAATAGAAGGAATGAAAGTGGACAACCTTGTCTGTTTCCTAGTGTAAAGGGAAGCTGTCAGCTTTTCACTGTAGAATACATACTTACCACGTTCAATTTCAACAAGTTGAAGAATGTTTCTTCTATATCTAATTGGTTGGTTGAATGGGTTTTCCATGAAAAATGAGTTAAATTTAAAAGGCTCATCTTCTGCAATGATATTTTTGTATAACTCCTAAGATTTTCAAGATCTGTATCCTGTATCCCACATTTGTGCAGAATCACATTAGTTGATATGTGTGTGTTAAACGTGTGTGTTAAACCATCCTTGCATTCCAAGAAGTAGACAGCTGCTGTGAATGGCACTCACTTCTTTTAATTTGCTCTGTGTTAGGTTTGCCAGCTGTCCACAAAGGGCACGGCACTGTAGAACTTCTCTCTTGCTGTGGGTCTATCTCCCTTTGGAACAAAACTTTCTTTTTGAAATGCTTGACCTCCTCTTCAAAGTTTGCAAGGATTCAAGGAAGGTGGTGCTTATTGCTATGTGAGTAATGTTTTGTAGAATTCATTAGGCCTTGATTAGAATCCTGATTACTGACTCAGTCTTCATAGTCACTATTGACACTTTTTTGTAGGCTGTCCTTTTCTAGAGATTTATCTATTTCATTCAAAATTGTTTCAACAGCACAGCATTCTGCAGATAAACCAGCACCATTTTGATCAATGATATCTGATCCACAAGCTGCTGATTAGACTGACTCGGTCTAACGTGCTATTTTACATGGTGCGTGCTTACAAGAGCTTGTGAAATAGTTTCAGATCCAGGAAATTGTGCTTTCAGGTGGCTTACTTTAGTGATCATGTGCTTTTAGTCAGTGTCCCAGGCTTTGGACTGGCCCTTCATTATGACAAATGCAAGCTAACATTCCTCAATTGTTCTATAATTGTCTTTCAACATAGGCTGCATTGTTCCTAAATACTCTATTCAGTAAAATTTAGTTAGTTCTGATTGTCTCCTGTTACCTCCTTCTCTTTTTTCCTTCCATTTAACTTAATTTTCTTTCTACTTATCACATATTTTTTCATGTCTTTTACATTTGCTTTCTTAATTTTAAATTTTCTAACATTTGCCTTTGATTAATATGTCTTATATCATTACTAAGGGTCGAATTTCTATTACTTCTCTGTATTTTACACCACTCATCTCCTTCTGTTTCTCATACTGCAACATTTTGGTCTGACTTGTGGCAGAGATTTCCCTCTATACTTGAAAAAATTTGGTGATTTGTGAGTTAATTGTGGATAGTCCTTCCTCTCCTTCCTGTTTGTCAAAATTACATAAAATGTCCCTGTCCTGTAAGGGGGAAAAGGAAGCATAAGTGCTGGGTAGTAACTACCGACATGTCTTTGAACCACAGCACACAGAAGAGGACAGTCAGAGGAGGGCACGACACTGACCTCAGATGGAACGCTTGAAGGTCACACTGATCTGCACATCAGCTGACTTCCTGCTGCTCCTCCGTTCCCACGGGTTCACTCTAGAGGAAAGTAGGAGGCTATGGCAACTGCTTCATAGATGATAAACACAGTCAATGGCCATGGTGTCTTGCAAGGGAGAAAAGGTGATTTGGGAAAAATCCTCCAGCTGTATTGATCTCTTAAAATGTAGGTGGATCCTTGTCAGGAAGTAGATTAGTGTCCACATCCCAGAGGAAAAAATAGACCATAAAGAAATAGATTCTTAGACACACAGTTTATTAATGGAAGGATAGATGGATGGATGGTTGGATGGATGGACAGATGAACAAACATATGAACAGGCAGACAGACAGATGAGCAGACAGATGGATGGTTGTATGTGTGTATGTATGTATGTATGTATGTATGTATGTATGTATGTGTGTGTGTGTATGTATGTATGTATGTATGTGTGTATGTGTGTATGCATGTATGTATGTATGTATGTGTGTATGTATGTATGTATGTATGTGTGTATATGTATGTATGTATGTATGTGTGTGTGTATGTATGTATGTATGTATGTATGTATGTGTGGGCATATGTGTATGGTTAGTATCTAATGTTTCAAACACATAAAAATGTGTCAACTTTTATACTTGTTTCAATGACTGAAAGCTTTGTTAGTTTGATTTTCTTTTGGCCAAGATCTCTTCTTAGCTATTGTTTTATCTTGTTTTATTGTTTGTGTTTGTATGATGCCCAGTCATGTGGGCTAACTGTCTCATGGACGCCCCACAGTTTGCATTTACTTGATGACTTTCTCATGTAAGTAATTAATTCTTCTCTAAAAGTAGAATTTTATTCTGGAGTTCAATCTTCTTCCACATCAATTTGTGTTGGCATGCTTGGCCTACTGGCAATGTTTCCCAAGTGAATGACAGCTAAACCAGGGACAGGGGTTAGCATTTTGGGCTTCATTATCTAGTTGGAGGAATAGTCTAGTGATGATGACAGGCGCATTTGCTTTAGGTTTTAACTCTGGGATAATTTTCTTCTCTGCTTTACTGGTGCTGGGAAATTCTGAGGAAAATACAACTTTCTGGATTTGTGTAGAATTGGTATTTAAGATGGGACTGTGCTGCACAATGTCTAATGATTTATGAGACATATGTGCTTCCATTTATAATTCAGAAAAATGACTGTATAAGGGAATGAAATAACTTAGCACATGAATTCTCCTGGATGTGACAAATGGGAACTGATGCAGACTGTGTGTCCCTCTGTCCTCCCATGGACTTTGTCTGTCTTACCTTAGACCGGGTAGTGATTAAATGTGTCAGGAGGCCATGCCAAGAGCTTATTGTCATTTTATATGGGAGTCAAAGCCTGCATGATTCTGATGGAAAACTCCTGTGCCAGTCAGGCTAATCACTGTTAATGCTAGAATGTGGCTCCTGGTATTATCTGGGCACTCAGAGAGCCTGTGGGTTTAATTCAAGAGCATTACGGAGCATTAGGAGGCAATATGTACAGTATTAACAGTAACACCGTGTAAGTCGCCATGCTGTTGTAGAGGTGAGCCCTTCCCAGAGTGAAGCCGACTCACCTGGGGACCAGCATCAGTGACAGAGTGATCGAAAACTTGGGAAGACTCATCAGAAAATAGAGGGCATAGCTTTCTTAAACTGTAGGAACCACGTCTTAGCACAGGACTCTGGTGGTACCCACCATTTCGACAGCTTTTCCCACTAGACCACAAATGTCCCTCCAAATCTTTCTGCACTTAGCTGTCTCCTGCTGTTGTGAAGGCCTAACCCTAACAGTCCTGTGTTGCTCAGAAGCTCACTCTCAAGGTATTCTCCAGCTCATCCTCATTTACCTCTGTCACACTGGCTGCCTGCAAGCTGCCTGCCACTATCACCCTGTGAGGCTCGTCCCTCCTCTGAAGTGCAGTAGCTTAGAGCTGTGCCCAGGGAGGAAACTTGTGAGATGTTCTGTAAGAAGCCACACTTATATAATTTTGTTCTCCATTCATTCCTCTATGTGAACTGTGAGCATCCCACTGCCACACACCTCAGTTTATCCCCTGACTTCTGCCTACAGAGTACAGTGACTTGGCAGACTCTGGGCTGTTGGATTTTTGCACAACATGGAAGTGGTCATTTCTGCAAGCTGAACCCTCAGGTTTCCTCTGTGAAGTCTCCAGAGTGAGGGAAACTTATGTCACCTAAGCCCCAACTCCTGCGTGTCTAAGCCTCCAGGGACTGACAGTACCGTTGCCACCTTCATAGACAGAAGTAATCAAATCTACCACCCACATTCCCATTCTCTCCCCTCCAGTCCCCAGGATATAGACATAGAAATTGTGAAAGAATCCATTTAAGGAGGGGGTGACATTAAATCAGCCCATTTTCTACAAAACCTGAATTACGAGTTATTTTGTTCATTTTTAGTTTTCATTAGACTTGTACCCATTCCCTTATGCGTCCCTTGCACCCCTTTATTCTGCTTTGATATTCTAGATTAACTCTAGATTTGCTACATGAAGGAAACTGTCTTTCTAAGAAGCTAATGGCTGTTAGTATAAAATCATACAACTTGATACATCCATAGACCTTTTGTAAAGGTCTGACACATTCTAATTCCTCCTCAATCTATCATAGAGCCAAGTTAACTTCATGGACAATCTAAGACATCTTGGCGTGCAGATTTACTTTCCATAGCATGGCTGCAGTTCCAGGTGATGGCTTTTCTTGTTGGTAATATGTGTTCTTTCACTTTCTTGGTGTCTTGTTTTATATCCTGAATAATGACAGGTTCAGGACTCAGTTCTATGAGTGCAGTAATCCTTGTGTCAGACCTCTGACTTGATAATTAGTGAAGACTGCTTAATCTGAAGAAAGACAAAGAGGCAGAGGGAAAGTAGCCACTTGTGGTGGCACTTTCCTCTCTCTCTCTCCTGCTTCTCTTGGCTGAAGACTGAGGGAGCCTGGTTTCACAAGTATTGCCAATCTTCCAGATGGAGTGCTGGACAGCTCCCCTGGTAGCCAGTGGGAAAGCCAATCCTGAGCTTTGGAAATGAGAAGTTAACCACCAAAGCTCTGAGTGAATGTATCAGTGACTCTTCTGGCTATGTGAGAAGACACCTTGACCAATGCAACTTAGAGCAGGAAGCCTTTAACTGGGGTCTAGTCTCCAGTTTAAGAGGTGTGAATCCACGTGGTCATAGCAGGGGGTATGACTGTAGACAGGCAGGTATGGCACTGGAGCAGTAGCTGAGAGCCCACAGCTAATCAACAAGCCAGGGGCAGAGAAAGAGAAATGGCCTGTGATGTGGACTCTGAAACCTAAACTTACCCCCAGTGACACACCTCCTTCAACAATCTTCCTAATCCTTTCTAGATGGCTTATTCACAATCTGTAGATCGAACATCAGAACATGTGAGACTATCACTCAAATAACCACAGAGACCAGCTAAAGCTGCTGGTCTGGGCTTCCAACATACCAGAGAGAGGCCACCTCTGGTGGCAGAAGATAAGTGTTTTAGTGTGTGTTTTGTGGAGTGGTTAAAGTACTAGATCTCTCTCTCTCTCTCTCTCTCTCTCTCTCTCTCTCTCTCTCTCAATTTCCCAGCCTGCTGATTCTGTTCCCTAAATGTCAAATAACACTCTTAAAGGAGAATGGAAGAAGGATCTTAGGATGCTTGTTAGACTCCTGAGTGATAGCCCACAGATTTTTCTTTCTAGAAACTTTTAAGCATTGAACGAGTGGAGGCTTGCCCCTGTATTGTACTGCAGACCCTTGTTATAATCAACACAAACAATAAATTGTGACAAGTTCTTTTGCCTCCCTATGCTACCACCCTCTGAATGGCGTTTGTCACCACCAGTCCCTGGCTTTTCATCACACGTGTCAGGAAGGCAGCAGTGGCCACAGTGTTGCTGTCATGCTTGTCACCGTGTCCTGGTTTCGGTGAGGTGATGTGCTTCCTACCTTTCACTCCTTGTGTTTCTACCTCCAGCCTTTTACAGACAGTGTCTGTACACGGCAAAATGCAAAGGCTCACTCATCCTTAGGTTGCCTGTGACCTTCTGAAGCCAGGTTGGGAGACACAGTGTGTAGAGGATGCCCCACAGAACATGCTAGAGAGGGCATAGTCACCAGCGGGCAGCTGCAGGTAAATCCTTACTCATCAGGCCTTTCCAGATTAAGGGGAATTTCCTAGGAGATTGTGGGCCTACGTACCAGAGGTTTTCCACGGATGGTGATCTCTGGCCGGGCCTGGTGCGATAGTTCCGGTGAAGGGAAGCAAGTGTGGGCAGGGAGGGGAAGTCGCTTCCGCTGCTTCTGCTGCTGCAGTTGGCTCCAGCTCGGTCCCTGCCGTGCATTCCAGGTTACTTTGCGCTGCCCTGCACTGAGTCGGGTCAGGCTGGGCCTATGAGAGGCCAACTAGCCAACGAGGAGTACAGTGGAGCTTCCGGCTGCAATTCGGGAGAACAGCCCTCTTCCAAAGTGTTATAGCTTTTAGGACAGAAGGCTCAGAGTACGGAGTAGTTCTAGCACACCTTTAATCCTTCCAGATAGGATTCTTATATACAGTTTTGGGGTGGGTAAGGGTCTGACAACAGGTACTTCTCATTGGTTTGATCCGAGACCTTTGGGAAACCTTATTTGCATGTGAGAGGGCTTGGTGCTGCTCCTAAGTGACTGATGGCCACACATCTCTCTGCAGGGGCGCTGTGGGAGGCTGTAGCTGTGACAGGAGGCAGGGGCCCAGAAGATGTGGTTGAACACCTTCTGGCCCATGCAGGCAGAAATCACCACTCACCAGGTCCCTGGGATTCCAAACCTTTGTTCGACTGGGACAAGGCTGTCTGTGCACAGCCCACTGCCCCACAGGACATGTGTTCCAGATGGATCCCGGGTGCACACAGTGCTCTGTGGGAGACAGTTACCAAAGGAAGGTAGTTACAGCCTATGAAGTACGGGAAAACACAGCAAAGGACAGGCCATCTTTGGTTGCTCCCCAAAGGCTGTAACACATCCTGCAGTAGCTGCTGCACAGTCTTGCTTATTGCTGCTGTGATTGTGAACCACGTAAGCATGACCTGGAAAAGCTAGCCTCCCATCTTCCTACAAAGACTTACTAGGGTCAGCATGGTGATTCATTTCAAAGGGTCCTATGAAGCTCTGGTGGTGTGGAAGTGGGTTGGGGATTATTCCTTTCATGGCCACACCTGTGCCCTCCCTAATTCCTCTTGGGATATATAAGTTTTACTTTGGGTGAGTCTAGTATTAGCCAGAAACAGCAATGTAGAGATGATTGCTACTCCAACGACTGTCTCGCTCAACAAACTCATGCTTGTCCAACTTAGGTGCCGGTAGCCATGCGTACAATGGGGACACCACATCTTTAACTGTTGCTTTGTGAGAACGTAGTCACAGTTTATATTTATATTCACATTTAGACGTGAAACTGTTTTTAATGACTTGATGTATTTCACTAGAGTTGCCACTGGGGAAAGTCATGGATTTTGCTTTAGAAAAAGCAATTTGTTCATGTATAAAATTTTTGATTTTTTTTCCTTGAAAGTATAGAGATCTGCAAAGCTTGAAAGATGGCCATTTCTCTCCATTTGTGGTTGTCTCCAGCACAAAAGCTTGGGAAGAGGGTTTTGTTTTGAATAAATAATCAGGTGTATGGGGAGTGGTTCTGAGCTGAGTCTGGCTGCTGGGTGATGCTGATGCCCCTGAGAATATTTGTATTTCCATCTCAAGGAATACAAACAGCAAACTTCCTTTGATGGCTTGAGGTTGGTATGCCAAGGAAGAAGGTGCTGGCCTCCTGACAGTTTCTTCATTTTCTGCTTTAAAAAAAAAAAGGAGAAAGGAAGAGGGAGGGAGGGAGGGAGAGAGATCTAGAAGAGAACATAGCTGCTGGCATAAACAACTGACATCATGATTTCTAGATGTTTTGTACAATGCAGTTTTTATGCAAGTTTCAGAGTGACATGATTATTTTACTTAAAGTCCTCTGCAGCCAACATACACAGTGGTGCTAGGTCCTTCCTTCCTTTTTTCCTTCCTTCCTTTCTTTTTTTCTCCTTCTCTTCTTTTCTTTCTTTCTTCCTTCCTTCCTTTCTTCCTTCCTTCCTTCCTTCCTTCCTTCCTTCCTTCCTTCCTTCTATTCTGGGTGCGTATGTGTTTGTGTGTATGTGAGTGTGTGTTGAGTATGTGCATGTGTGTGTGTGTGAGTATGTTTGTTTGTGTTGGTATTTGTAGGGTATGTGTATGTGTGAATATGCACATGTGTGGGGTATGTGAATGTGAATTGTATATGTGTACAGAGTGTGTATATGCACGTGTGTGTGCTGGTATGTATACATGTATGTGTTGGTGTTTGCATGATATGTCTGCATGTATGTGCACATGCAAGTGTGTGTAATGCCTGTATATGTATAGTGTGTGTGTATGTGCACGTGTGTGGTATTTATGTGGGGTTTGTGCATATTTATGCATGTGTATGCATATGCTTGTGTATGGTGTGCATTCTTGTGTGTTTGTATGAATGTATGTGCACAGACATGAGTATATGTGTGATGTGTGCATGTGTGTAGATGGTGTATGTGTGTGTTGCTGTGTGTACATATGCACATGTTGTATGTGTATGTATGTGCATGTGTATGTGCATGTGTGTTTGGTATGTATACATTTCTGTATGGTATTTGTGTATGAATACGTGTGTGTATATGGTGTATTGTTAAAGGGCCCTGCTGCTTAAGATTGCAGACCACTATGTCTGAGCTTTATGAACTCAGAGCAAAATGGAGGACTCCCATCCCAGCAGGGCTTCTTACTCTCTTCCTGAGCTTATTTGGAAGATGCCCCTGATGCCTGGCTTATCTTAAGTATGACCTTTGACACAGTTCCCAGCAAATGCTCTCCCCCTGCTGCCCATGTATTAATTAGGTGTTGAACTCCCACAGGGATGATAACTCTGTGCTGCCTGAAGCATGTTGTGAACACCGAGGAGGCAATCCCCTCGCTGCTGCCCTTTTCCTATGCATTCCCTTCACCCCAGGAATAAAGTGTCTCACTGAAGCTGACCCTGGAAGTCTATTGTTCCATTTTACTCACAGGCCGTCTACAATACGCATACAGTGGATGTTATCTAATGAAGCTGTGCATGAAGCAGATAGGCCAATGAATCCCAGGGATTTTCCTGTATCTATCAATCTGACTACGTATCTACTTAATATGTATCTACTAAATATCTGTCTATCTATCCATCTACTAATCTATTATCTATCTATCTATCTATCTATCTATCTATCTATCTATCTATTATCTATGTATCTATTATCTATCTATGATCTATCTATGTATAAATATCTATCATCTATCTATCTTCTATTATCTATGTATCTATCTACCTACCTACCTACCTACCTACCTACCTACCTACCTACCTACCATCTATCTACCTGAGATAATACTTCCTATTTCCTATTGGAAAATAAAGAAATCTAGAGCAGAGGGTAAATCAAAGCCTGTCACTCACATCAGATGCTGGGTAAGTGACAGACTTTGGTTTACCCTCTGCTCCAGGTTTCTTTTCTCCTTCTTATTTCCACATCACATCAGAGCAATTTTGTTCAAAGGAAGCAAAAAAGATTCTGGGAAATAGTCACCATAGTACATTGCCTCTGTACACCTAGCCATGGCTGTAGTCTACATTGGTGCAAGATAAAAGAAACTACTTATACAGGCTCAAACTCGACCTTAAATGCTCAGTCTGAAATTCATGAATAAGTCTGAGATAATGCCCAGTCACAGGAACTGCCCCGGAAGTCACAGCTGTGCAGAAGCTGGAGAGCAGTGCTCCCTGAAGTGTGGGTGAGCCCGCACTGGCACAGGGCTGACCTCCCGATTCAAACCCCGAGGAACAGCACCTTCTGCATAGAATGAACGCAGTCTTGTCTGAGGTGAGGGCCATAAATCTCTTTCTACACATGATGTTATCCCTGGACAACATGAGTCCTTACCTAAGTGACAAATCATAACTTCTGTGGAGACAGTAGTCATAGCTACTCTGGAGATTTATAATGGTGAAAAGACTGAATTACTAGAGTTGTCTGCCATGTAAGGGTAGTTTGCCCTTGTCACAAATACACATATGGCAGTACCCATTACATCACATACGTGTCACACTGTACTAGAAAAACTTATGCCTGAGTGCTGTGATGCTAACCCAGTGATGATATTGTCTAATACCACTTCACTAAGTGTGTTCTCACCAATGCATGAGGATGAGTCAGCTCAGCAAATACCACACACACACACACACACACACACACACACACACACACACACACACACACACACACACACACACACACACACACACACACACACACACACACACACACACACACACACACACACACACACACACACACACACACACACACACACACACGCAAATGTGTTGTCAATGGAAAGAATTCTTTCCCAAATGAATTCCCTTACTGAAGCCCAAACTTGTTCTTATCAGACAGAAACTTTTCCATGCAGCCTTCATAAACCAGATGTAACATCCAGTTTAATATATAATGGGGGCATAAATGTGCCTTTCTAGAGACTGCCCAGTTTTCATGCTTTCAACACTTTCAATTGCTGCTTCCAGAATGAGCACACTGCCTCGAACTGTCTTCATTTTCTGGCCTTTGCCAGCATTTCCATCTGTTCCATGGTCTGGTTGTTAGTAGAGCATCTCCATCCTTTTGATTATATGCTCCCCTGAAGCATATTCATCTCCATGATCTGACTCACTAGTATTTCCATCTTCTCTGTGGTCTGACTCTGCATCATCTCCCTGTCCCCCATCATCTGACTCTCTAGCACCCCTGTCTTCTCCATGGTCTGACCCTCTAGCATCTCTGTCTTCTCTATGGTCTGACTCTCTTAAGCAAATCCTTCTCTCTGCATTCGTCTCACTCCTTGTTCTCATCAGTACACTCTTTGTGCTATACCTTGTTCTGTGGGACCGAGTGCAGTCTGTTCCCTCTCTCTGAATTACACTTATATCTGAAGCAAGCCTCAGTTACTTTTGTGGAATGGAGTTAAACTCCAGTTGCAGAACTTCTCCCCAAGAGCTCCTTTGTCAAAACCTTTGTGATGATGTTCTCTGCCAGTGTAGATCTCAAAGCACAGGACTATAGCATGCATTGCACCCACAGTTTCTGGTGTCAGTGTGGCTGAGTTCCTTCTCATTCCCCATGAGGATGGTTCTATGATTGCAGGCATGGGGTATTTGTGTTGCTCTGCTGATCCTTGCAAGACACACAGTGGTGGCTGTTCAATAGGCAGAGAGCATAAGGAAATAAGTACCTTCAGCAATAAGGGACTGGACTCGAGTCTCAGAGCTGGCTGCTGTGTGGGTCACTGTGTTCACTATACCTATCTGCAGAACTTAATGGCAGAACTAAGAATGGCATTCTTGGCACTTTTAATATCAAGTACCCTACCAAATCATGTTAATTGCTCTATAAAGTTGAGATGTGTACTTCTAGGATAGAAATAAATGTTATCTTAAAGACAATAATATCCAAGACTGAGGAATTTTTATTTACTCTGTAGCTTTGGGTACCTGATATTTATCAGAAAGCATCGATTTAACCAGCAGCTATCAGCAGATACAAATGGATGGAGACAGGATACAAAACCCCCTTCAGTTGCTACAATAGGGCTGTTTATTTTTTATGTGATGCTTTCTGGAAATTGTGATGTTCCAGCTTCATTCACTTCAATGACAAATGAGCAGCTTCTTGCCGAGCTTAATGTATCTGGAGTTCCCTTATCCTATGTGCTAGCGGCATCCCCTCCTTGTTTAAAATCTCTGCAGAAGTTACTGGAAGTTTCTTAAAAATAACAAGAAAAGACTATAAATAGCTAGGTAGGTATATAAGTTAAAAGGAAGGAAGGAAGATAGACAGACAGACAGGTAGACAGACAGACAGATAGACAACAAATAGAATAACTTAAAATGCAAAGCTAATGTTACAAGGGAAGGTTAAAGCCCAATTCAATGGGATATTAAGTTTTAAGTGCTTCTCATGTTAATGTTTTAAAATATTAAGGATTTAAAACAAAAAAAACCAAAATATTAAGGATGGTTGTTAAGCATCTAAGATCTTTGAAAAGCATAAACTGTTAAGAACATTACAGAATGATGTTGAAGAATGAGTGTGCCATGATCCTTCCAATCTTCTCATTAACAGCCATCCTAAAAGCTAGCCCAGGACAATGGTTTGGGGAATGATACGATGTTACAGGATAGAGTTGACTTCCAACAGTTTCATCTTCTGTTCTTCATGGATTTTTCGGTGTTCATCAGCAGCAATCCCAGAACTCAGCCTTTGCTGTCCCAGTTTGAGGAAGAGCAAAGAACAGAAGACATGGAACATGGGGCTTCATATGTAAATCAGGGCATGTGAGATGTCTGGGAAGATGCTGTGACTTTACGTTGACTTTCCCCTTTGCCTCCACAGAGCATCTGTGGTAGCAGAAGCAGTAGTGCTGAGATGTAGCCATTGCTGCAGGGCTAGCAGCTTCCCTTCATGCTGGCATTGAACAGATCAGGCTCAGGTGAGTCAGTTAACCGTAGGATGACAGTGTCTCTCCTTGCCCACCCAGGGTAGTTATCTGAACACTGTTCAGACATCAGTCTCTTTGATGTTCTCAATTCCATCCTTTGCCTGTGAACCAGTGGAAAATCACCTGAGCCTCTTATTTTCTCACTAGCAGCTGGACCACTTAGAACATCAAGTGGACACTGTATTCTTAAGAACCTGTATTGAGAGCTCAGCAGCCTAGCATTATGTATCAGTGGTCTGGGTTCAACATTGACCTTAGTCTTCACTCATGTTCTCAAGAGGAACTCAATTTTTACAGGTTTCCGTATCCTCCTTTTGTAGTGTCAGCATGATACCTGCCTCATGCCATTCCATGGGATATTTTAGAGACATGACATGATTCTTCACACTGCAAGTGCTTTGCCCAAACTCTGACTCAGGCAAAGACTATGTGTCACCTGGGAAGCCTGTCTTCAATGTTATCATTACAGATAGAATCAAGACAGCTTGGAGAGAATGGAGAGATGGCCTCCTTTAAAAACACAATATCAAGGTCGAGAAATAATCATTTACACTGAGATTTGCTTTGAAATATCAAATGGCAGCAATCCTCAGGGCACAGTCAACCTTCCTGAAGGCCAAGACAGCAATATTTTTAAGTGGCAGCTTTTAATGCTTGTGGGTTGAATGACCCCAGAGGGCTACTGGTCTCTTGAGCAGAGCTTGGAGTCTTCAGAATGAAATTAATATTACACAGTCCTCAAGGCCCAGGCTGGCTCTCCCTCATGCCATCCCATGGGCTTCTCTAAGGGTATTGATTGGAATAGATGATGCTCTGTTGCTGCAGACACCGGCATATGCCACACTAAGTAAGTGAGCATAGAACAGATGTGCCTGTGGCAGGAGCACTCTTTTAACAAAGCGGGAAATGGAAATAAGGAGCTTCCTACTCTGTCTATGGTAAAGCTACTTTAATGTTCCTCTGTGGGAACTTATCACTCCCAAGAGTAAATAAACTTAGTCTGCCTGGCCCTCACCACCACCCCTTCCCTTCAGGTCAGACATGTTCTCATTGTTTGCATAAACACAATAGATTAATCTGCTTAGGGTCCAGCAGGACTGCTCTCCCTGATACTCATGCTGCGCGGAATGCCCTGGAGGCTATAGCGCACACGGACACCAGTCTCAAAAGCATCTGCCTTTGAGATGATACACCCCAGTTGCTCTTAGATTGTATCGATTGACTCTTGAATAGTAACTTGGTTAACCAGGAAGTTGCCACTCCAGCTTGTATTTCTACTAATCAATGCAAATGCAATTACTTCTTTTTCTGTTCCCTCAAGTGGTCTTATGTACTTTTGCTTAAGAGTGATATGGACTTAAGCTGATCTCCAGTTTGTAAAACTGACGTCTGGATGTGTCCCTCCCATGCTGGGTGTGAGCCTTCTGGAGGTGTGGTTTTCAGAGAACCAGCCTTAGAAGGAGTTGTCCCAGTGGGGTCTGGACTGTGCATCACCAAAAACCTTCTATGTCCAAAGTCTCTTCTCAATGTTCATAAGAGACACAGGTGATGTGTGAGGATGTCACTGGAATATTGTTTCATAGACTTTGTCCTTACTTAACAAGTGTGTTGGTGTTAAATCCACTGTGGAGAATTTAGGAAGTCTGAGATTCATATGCACATATACACACACTCAAATACTCACATATAACATACATATTCTCTGAGATTATTCATATGTGAATGTGCATACACATGCATACATCCATCCATACATTCTGACACATGTACATGTATGTAAAAACACTATCAAACATACACATAATCTGAGGATTTTCAGACACCGTGCCAAAAGCCCAATGACCCTAAACCTTTTTATCTCATACACTGTCAGAACATTAATTTTTCACTGTTTTGATCAGGCTAAACAACTTGTTTAGCTCAGAACAGAAGGATCATTGGCATGAGGAGCCCACAAAATCACGAGTATACCTACTGTCGAGTTAGTATAGTCTTCCTCACAGAATGAAGAATCATGTATGATGCAGTCACAAGTTGCCCTACTGAACATTCCTTCACCAGGACATAGTCCTCCCAGTACACACCCTCAGAACACAATCCTCCTACCATATTACAACTACTACCCTAGGATACAGTCCTCTGTACAGCCCACTGACCACCACCCTAGGGCATAGTCCTCTGTACAGCCCACTGACCACCACCCCAGGACACAGTTCTCTGTTCAGCCCACTGACCACCACCCCAGGATACAGTCCTCTGTACAGCCCACTGACCACCACCCTAGGGCATAGTCCTCTGTACAGCCCACTGACCACCACCCTAGGACACAGTCCTCTGTACATCCCACTGACCACCACCCTAGGACACAGTTCTCTGTACATCCCACTGACCACCACCCTAAGACACAGTCCTCTGTACAGCCCACTGACTACCACCCTAGGACACAAATGGGGTCCAGAGGCTTCCATGCACTAGAGAGATGGGACCTAGGTGTTTCCGAGAATAAGGAAGATGAGACCCATATGTATTTCCCTTCCATGCATGAGGAAGATGGAACCCAGTGCTTTCTATGCATGAGGAAGACTAGGCCTCATGGCTTCCATGTGTGAGAAAGATAGGGCAGTGATTTTATTTGTGAATATGATGAAGTATAGGGATTTCCATGATTGAGGATGATGCAGCTAGGGTTTTTCATGCATGTGGAAGGCATCATTTATTAACTATTTTTCACTGGCCTTGGGTTTTGTGTTGGAAGGTAAAAAGATACCCCCAGGAATACAGTTTAAGGAATGAATGAGTTAAGAAGAAAACATGGGAAAGTGGAGTAGAGTAGGCTTATGACAGAGGCAGGAGGATGACAACCAGGACAAGGCTAGCCCCATCTGCAATCTACAGAGAAGAAATGACCCTCTCAGGTGAGTGGCTGTGTTTCTGACTGGCATGATTCTGAGCCTTAGTCTATCTACTATGGTTTGCTGTGCTGGACAACACTTTTTAAGACTGGCTATAGAAGAGAAGACAGTCATGACCTTCAGTAGCCTTATAGGCTGAACTGCAGTGAGTACGCCAAGCCATTTCCATGTGTCTGGGGCTTAGTTATTCTCAGAGTGCCTTGGACTAGTCATGGCGTGGAGAATGGTCCATTTTTCTCAAGCTTCTGGATCAGTATACGAGGTCAGCTCCTGGAAACCACCCAGTATCCTCAATGGCTTCAGTGCCATTTCTGCTTTTTGCTTTTTCCTTTCTTATGAGTGTAAAAATGAGTAAGAATTGAAGATGACTTACTTTCATGAAAACTCGCTCTAGACCTGACTCCCTTCAAACATGCTGCAGTTCCCAGCTACCTGCATGCATGAATTCCTGAACAGTGTTTCTCTCCAGCTTCTTCCAGTCTTTGAAAAGAACACAATAGAGACACTTGGCTCTGAGTTTGATGTCATCCTCTAGGTTGTTTTTAAAGTAGCTGCAGCTATTCATGGGACACACATGTCCACACACCCCCCCAAATTTACCCAATGAACTATCCATCAAAGCAGAACAAATCAATGTATTGAAAAAAAAATCTTAGAAATTAAATCTCCCCTGAAATATAACACCACACAATTGACTTTCTGTCTGTGTTGTTTGGAGATGGTAACAAAGAAATGTAAAACAGGATGGTTGAACCTGGTACAGCTTGTAAAATCTGGTTAAGCCGTGTTGGAAAAGGCTCGAACGCCCCACTAGAAAACAGACCATTTATTACTCACTTTCTTTAGCCCTACGAGGCATATGCTCCTTTTTTTAGATTCTTTTCTCTCCTCTTGCAAAGTGCACTCATTCAACTCTTGGCAATTAGTGTAATTGAAATTTATTGACAATGTGGCTGACGCAGAAACCCCATTGTCCCTAAGCGTGTGCTTCCGAGCAGCGGCAGGCAGCCTGGGCCTCGCTCAGTTACATCAATGGGCCACCGGCTGCCAAGGGTTCCTGTGGGGGTATGAATGTTACTTAGTGATAAGAGCCTTTCGAAACAGGATCCCTGGACCCCATCTCTGGTGGGAGATGGAAATGAAATATGTATTTGGCTGCTGTGGAAAATTAATGTAATTGGCTCCCACATAAAGCTTTGACAAGATGACCTGTTTGAAATCCAAGGAGGGCTTCTAGCCCTGTATCATATTATCTCCAACGAACCCAACCATGCTTGGTGCCCCCCACTGAAGGTGAAATGAAATGGAATTTGGGTACCAATGTTTAACAACACTTCTGTAAAACACAGTTATTCTGTTTGCATGTGTAGCTTCAAGATGAAGGGGCGAGGAAGATTGGATTTTCCTGTGTGTGTGTGTCTGTGTTGATAGCTCTCAATCTGGGTTTCCTTTACATTGGTGAGCCAAGGGTTACAATGTTTGGAATATACATGGACACATTTATCCCTGTACCTCTTTTTTTTTTTTTTTGCTCTCAAATATTCAACACAATTCTAAAATGGAGATGTGTGATTTGGTTAAGTTTAATTGAATTCATTTAGAGGCCAGTGCAGACTTCTGACTTTCCCTTCATGGAAGATAGGTACGTGTTTATTTTAATACATGAAGATTTGGGCATGTAAAACTAACAGCAGAGGTGTTTTTAAATCTCTGCCTGTGAAACTGGGTCTCTTTTCCCGCTGGGTAGTTTCCTGGGAGGGGATTACTATGGTGAATTAATTTCAGCTGCTCTTCTGTCTGGTTCCTAATTTTAGATAATATACTGTTTGATTCATTTAATGGGACCTTAAAATGCAACACCGCAGATTTTAGGAGAATACAATGATAAATTGGAGTGCATACCAGAAAGCATGCATTTCTCCCTTTAAGGAACTCTCCATGCTATTGTTAAACCTTGAATTATTTGCATTCATTAATGAACATAGGGTCTTTGCTTGTTATAATTTTAAAATAGTCCAGGAACAATAAGTTAGTGTGCTTTATTGATTCATACTTAAAGATGAATTGGGTGAGTGCGTCACTATTATTTTTTTCTCTTTGCACTGATAGAATTTGTTTCTCTGAAGAGTTTCATTACAGCCCAAAGACACCTGAAATTAATCTTCCTCGAAGATTTAAAACTTCAAAGCGCTCGCTTGTTGATGTTTCTATGCCACAGAATCAAGTATTGGGCCAATGTCCTGGAATTCCTAAAAAGCAGAAGACAAAGGGGCAAAGAGGCAGGATAGCGATACAAGAGCCCGCGAGGGAGATCTGACTCTGTAAGAACTAGATGAGAGGATTCCTAAGATAGATTGCCATCCTGGCAATACCTGTGAACATGCGTAGGAGCAAGCCCCATGTAGCCACAAACCACAGAACACAGGAAATGACTAGGAATAGAAAGCTATGAGAGAGAAAGTTGTGGGAATCAAGAAGGTGTGAGGAAGAGGAAGAGACTGAGCAGTGGCGTTCACACCGAGTTCAAAGCCAGCAAGCAGAGATAAGCAGAGATAAACAGAGATAATCAGAGATAAGCAGAGATAAGCCGCAGATACTTCCTTTGTTTCTTTTATTGAGTTTATCTACATACTTGTACTAGCATATTCAGCGTTAAAGGTTATACAGACCAAGGGTGAAAGTGAAGCCACCTGCTCAGAGCATAAACAGGGCATGAACAGGACTTAGGCAGCACCCATGGGAAATGCTCTGCCAGAAGTCACTCTCAGGACTCTTTCCACAGGTCACCGGTTGCCCCTACTCCAGGTCACTGCTGTTGAGCAGATAGCACTGCTTCTTCAACAAAGAAGCAGCCTTAACACACATTTAGTATGTTGCTTGTTTGGCTTTAAACAAGACTTGTTTTCCTATCCTGGAGTTATTTTCTATTCTGAAAGTTTTATCAACATTTTAAATTTATTTCTTCAGGGATTAAAAAACCATTTCATTTCCTGATTTTCATTTTTATTTGGATATGATTTTTTAAACAGGCATTACATATACCTTCAATGTACAACTTGGATTATTGTACATTGCTTTGATCTCAGCCATGGCGTGGTCACCATTGCCAAGATAATGTCTACATCCAACTACTCACAGTTGCTGTGACTTTTCTGTTTCTTTTCCTTTTGTGTAGTGAAAACACACCTTAGATCAATGTGTTAGCTCTGGATGGCGTGCCGTATGCAACTCCCGAACTCACGCCTCTTCCTTTTGTGCCTGAGATCTGACCTGACTAGGACCCTGGAACCACATGTCCAGTCACTACAGACTTTCTGGCCATTTTCTAATCTCTGCTGTTTCTTTTCACTGAACATTCTATGACTCTCACTTTTGTATCCTTATCAGATTATGCTCTCATGTGTGGTCTGTTTCTCCTTCAAAGTGCCCGAGATCCCAGGTTCAGACAGGAGGAACAAGACATCTCCTGTTCCTTCTATTCTGTCTGGTAGCATCTGCCCCATCCACCATTCCAAGACACGACAAGAATGTGGAGCAACAGGCCAGCCTCTCTTTTCCTTCTCCTAACTCCCACTATACCATAACCATCCTTCAACCTGCACATATATCTTGCCCATGGACTTGAACTGCCTTCCCCATTTGCAGGATTATCTTTCTTCATGACTGGATAATAGTAGTCACTTACTTAGCTTCATTCTTACCTTACTTTGCTCCAATCTAGACTACAAATCACAGCTCAAGCCACTGACCTAAAGTGAACTCTGGACACTCAGGTATTCAGGGTGCTGAAGTCCCTTTTAGGAAGGTAATGCCTGGCCTCTGCAGGATGTCTCAAAGCCTGGCCTCTGCAGGATGTCTCAATGCCTGGCCTCTGCAGGATGTCTCATAGGCTGTTTCCCGAACTTGACTTGGTTGTCACTCTGGCCACATTCTTCCTCTCCTCCCACCTTGACCAAGCCATCTACCAGGTCCTAGATATGGCCGTTTAACATGGCTTCTTAAGCCTTTGTACCCACCTGTCATTGCCTCTCAGCTGATTCCCTTTTGATCCAAGTGTGGACTCCTCTGCAATGGCTCCTCATCCTGTCCAAACAGAGCTGCTGACTGTGGCTGGTAGGAACCTGCTCATCTATATTTTCCTGCCTCTTAAGAAGAAGGAAGGCCTAGAACCTTGAATGAACACATCCTGCTATAGGCAGGATAATGACCTGAAGACACAATCCTAAGGACAGAGACCTACAGACTTGAATGAAGTAGATGTCAAAGGGGACTCTGTAATATGTTTAATTTGGAGACATAGTTGTGGGAAAACATGGCTGATTTATTCAGAAGGTGGACCCCACGTCAGCCTAAGGGGCCCTCTCAGATGGAAGTAGGATACAAAAGAGAAAGGTGGGGGTCATTCACCACGAGAGGGACTCAGCATAGCACCAGTAGCTGGCCAGCAGACACTTGCTGCTGGTCCACAGAGCTTGCATCATACTGCAGTCGGAGACCCAAGAGGAGGGGGGCATCCTCGCAGGGGGAACTCAGGAGAATTCCTCTCTCCTCTCCTGGACAGACAAAGGACTGGTTAGTGGTTGTCAGCCACTAACTCCACGTGGTTGGTTTGGGCAGCAAAACAGAACCTAAACACACACAGAAGACGACTTCTATAAAATGTTATTATGGATCACTTAACTCATAAAATTTAGATTGAAAGCCACTTTCAAAACTGCAGTTATTTTATAGGAATACCACAGTTCACATTTTTTTCAGTAGGATTTGTGATTGTGAGAAAATTATTTTCATTAATTAATAAGAGTAAAGAGTACACACAGGACCATACTCATGTTAAATTGTTTTCTAAATATAGACTAATTGCAAGCTCATAATATAAAGACTCAACAGACTGCACACACATGTACACCCAGCCAATAAAATGCCTGAAGGCATTTTAAATTGATTTGTTGGTTAACAGAAAATTGTGGAGCTCAAGAAATTAGCTGCTACAAATACTCAAAGATAAGATCATGACGAACGTATAGGATCAGGTAGAGGCCACTTCGATGAGTTGTTTGGTCTAACAAGAGATGTTAGTGAAAACCTGGAAGCAGTAGACAACTTTGGATGGCTAAAGGCCCATCAGTTCACTCTGAAGCAGAGCTCTGTGAAGGAGGAGCTCACTCCAGCAGCTACACACCAAAAGAGCCCGAGTCTCTTGTGAGAAACAGCGAGAAGGAAAGGAGCTTCATTTGTGTGGCCATGTTTTGGGAGTAACTGTTTATGTGGAGAATAGTTTACAAACTTGCACTCAGTGAATGGCCCTTAAAATGTCTCAGAAAATGGGCTGGAGTACAGTTCAGCTAGGAGACTCTCTTAGATGCACAAAGCTATGGTTTGGATCCCCAGAGTGTTTATATATGGTATGTATATCATATAACCCTGTCATGGGTTCAATTCAATACTGAATTAAAGAAACAAAAGTGTTTATGGCTCATAATAATTAGGCTGCATGACAGTACAATATGCATATGGTATATGTGTATATGCTTATATATACACATATATGCATATGTATGTATGTACATATATAGTATATTTGTATAAGTGTATGCATATGTATGTATATACTAGATATACTGTGTATACATATACACACTATATATATATATACACACACATATGTGAACACACACATATGTGTATATATATATATATATATATATATATATATATATATATATATATATGTATATCATATAACCTTGGTATAGCCCTACTGTACTTAGCTGCTATCTGAGCACTAGGGAGGTAGAGGTCAGAGAATTAGACATTCAAAGTCATCCTTGGCTACACAGAAAATTTAAAACCAGCATGGATTTCATGAAACCCTATTTCAAAATTCTTAGAAAGGAACTCCTCCTGACCCAGATCACAACTCAAAATGGAACATGAACTGTACTTTAATTTAAAAAAACATTCTGACAATTTCATATATTCAAATAATAAATTGTGGTCATTTTCATCTCTCATCCTCCCTAAAACTCTTCTCCCTGTACGTTGCTCCTGTTTTGACTTCTGTCTGTGGGGCTCACTTCCATCCGTTTCATGCTGCCAAAGGCACAGAGAAACAGGAAGGTGTGACTTGATCACATGAAAAGGAGAAAATGACAGAAATTAATCCACAAAGAAGTATAGCGCTGGGTCTCGGTGGGTAACAAGATAAAAACTCCCATTTCAACATACTAACAGAAGTCTGTGAGGTCACAAACCAAGCGTCATCTGCATAGTCAGGATGGTGTTTCCACCAGTGTAGACACACCTTGGGCACCTGCAGCCCAGCTGTTCAGTAAGCCTGTCTCCCTGGTGTCTAGGACAACGTGGATCCTAGTCATTATGTTCTTAAAATTTCCAATTTTTCCAGGACTGAAATCATAGTAAGTCATGCTAATATCCACCATTCTTTTTGGACAAGAATAGCTGGAAAGCTCCTAGTGAAATTCCACCATTAAAAAGAAGAAGACAACCAGTGAGAGCGAGTTCAAACTCTACTCGTCTGAGGAAATTCCTGTATCCCTCAGTAAAAGCCAAGAAGAACAAAGCCGGAGACCCAAGAGGAGGGGGGCATCCTCCCAGGGGGAACTCAGGGGAATTCCTCCACCTTGAAGCTTTCCCATAAACAATTAAAAGGGATAATTCTCTAATAACTTGAAAGATGTTCAAGAAGAATCATATCAGCTACTGAGGACCACTGTGTCAGCTGCAGCATCATAATACAGACCCAGAGCATGACTGCCCAGGGCCACAGCCTTGGACAACCTTTTTCCTTTGATCTTCATCGTGATATCAAAAGACTTGTATTAAGAGGTTTTCAGAGCCAAGTGGCATTTCCTCACTTCATGGGTCCTTGATTTATCATTTTTTGCAGAGACTTAGAAATCACCCCCGCAATGCAATACCAAATTAAAGGAACAAAAGCACTCAGGGCTCATGACCATTAGGTGCCACGACAGTCACTCCAATGTGCTTTTATGCCTTTGCCTGATCCAAGTCCTCTCTTGAAGGTAATGCCTACATAAGTTTATAGACAGCACAGGAAGGCTCAACATGAATGCCACACGCAACATCTCACATCTGCTGAAAACGGGGTGCCTTTGAGTCCAAATCCCAATGAGGTTGCCCTGCTTGCCCAGCCCATGCCATTACAGAATGTAAAACTGCCATGTTTGGGTAAGACATCAGCAGGTACCAATAGGAGTGGGTGGAGGAGCTTGGAGGAGCTTGGAGGAGCTTGGAGGAGCTTAAAGGAGCTTGGAGGAGCTTCTAGGCTTCATCTCAGCACACTGGGTATGTTTTCCCTCCATGCATAGCCAAGAGATGCTCAAAGCCCAGACAGCTGGCGTATTGCAGGGTGTGTGTGCAGGTGCATTAGTTCATCAGAAACTTGGTGAGCCCTGATATCTGAGCCCTTTCCAAATGGCCCAGTAATGACACAGACTTCTCTCACTTAGATGCAGAGCCAAAACACTCCAGCAAAGGTATTGGTCCTACTTCCTTTGGAGGGCGATGGTATCTGTCTGTGCACATAGAGAAGGTATTATCTGTGACCAATCAATGGCTGTCAGCTGAAACCCCACCTCTTGTGTATTTTGAGTAACTACAACATGAAGAAATTAAAGAGAGAGATGAGGTAGCCTCAGCTCCCATGGAGCCTGTAGACAGAGGTCGCACTGCACACTTTTCCTCTGGAAGTTCACACTGTGTCCCTAGCAGAACTTCTGTAAGCTGCTTGGCTGCAGACTGGACATAGGAAGGAAGTGGAAAGAGAGGCTGACTTAATAGTGTACCTAGTACTGGTTAGTATATGCAGGCTTCTCTGTGGGTTAGCGATCAAAGTGTGAGCTGCACCACGAGTGGATGACAATCCTGATTTTGTAGGTGGAAAGAGAAATGAGGAAATTAGATGAAATCTCCAGGAAGTTCATTAATATCCATGCACTTTAACTCCTATGTATTTGGGCCACAGCACGACAGATAACAACACAAGAAAGGGTGACCCAAAGAATGTCATGTCCTCTTGCTCTTCTGCTCATATGTGCTTGGCATCTCTTCATATCTTAGATGGTACTGTGCTAAAAAACACAAGTGGGTCAAAGCTGACTCAGTCTTAGAGAAATGTTTATGGTGTGGGGAAATGGGAAAGGAAAGCAGGTCAGAAACACGCCATGTATGACCAGCCCAGAGCTTAGGATTTGCCAATTTAGCTATAACCTCCATATTCCACGGTGTCTGTTATTCTTATCATCGTTATTACTGAGGCTGCTGGTAGATGGTTAAGTAGTTAAGAGCACTGGCTGTTCTGGCAGAACACCCAAGTTTGGTTCCTAGATCCCATATGGTGGCTCACAAGTGTCTGTCATTCCAGTTTCATAGGACTGCACACCATCTTCTGGATTCTGCAGGCACCAGGAACTCACACAATAGAAAGTATTATGTCTCTTTTTAAAGATTAACATTGAAAACACAAGCTTAGGCAGGACAAGGGCACTGCTCAGGTTACATGGTTTTGGAATAAAAACCTATACTCGGTTCTAATTTATTAGTGGGTCCCCCTCATCCCCGCTCCAAACACAAACAAACAAACAAACAAACAAACAAAAACAGGGAAGAGGAGACAATATTTATTTATTCTTTTGACAGCTGCAGCCACCAGGCCTCAGCAAAGTTTTCAGTGGAGCATAAGGCTGGAAAGTCTCCTCTGAGCTCCCTCAGCCGAGAGTCTGGCAGGAGACAAGGGACAGAAATCAAAAGAGCAGGTGGGGAAAAACAGTGAAGTGACAGGGGGCCTGGCTGGTGGGAAAGTCAGAGCCCAAGGTTGACATTGAGTCTCTGTTGAACTCCTTCAAGTGACAAAGTGACAGAAGAGACCTGCAGCCACACATAAGAGAATCTTGGCATGCACGCACGCGCTCCTCTGCAACTCTGTTTTTTCCCCTGTCCCTTCCCACTGGTCAATGAGTGGGGCTCTTCTCTCAGAAAAGGATGGAGAAGAGAGCCTAACAGGAATGGGAAAAGGGTGGGGGGCTGGGTGGGGCAGAGAGAAAGGAGGAGGGGCGTTAGAGAAGACCTAATGCATGCATGCCCAGGAATTTCACAGTGAAACCCGTTAATCTGAAGAACTATTAAGTTAATCATTGCAATAATCATTTTTAAAAGTTTCCAGCAATTAGTCTTCATGTTTTATGTCCTTAGTACCCACAGGTTCTGCATCAGTAAGTCAGTAACTTCCCTCATCGCTGGGACTAAATGCCAGGCAGGAGGTGACAGAAGGAAGGAGGCTTTAACTAACAGTTGGAGTTTATAGTAAGACTGTGGGGGGACCCAGGGCAGCAGGATTGTGAGACAGTTCCAGGGGAGTTTCACAGTCAGAAAGCCCAGAGCAGGTAGGAAGTTAGGCCAGGCTACCACACAGGCCTGAATGTGATAGCTTACCTCTCATTACGTTTTTGTTTGTTTGTTTGTTTGTTTGTTTTAATTAGATATTTTATTTACATTTCACATGTTATCCCCTTTCCTAGTTTCCTCTCCGAAAATCCCCTATTCCCTCCACCCTCCCCCTGCTCTTCAACCCACCCACTCCTGCTTCCTGGCCCTGGCATTCCCCTACACTGGGGCATAGAACCTTCACAAGATCAAGGGCCTCTCCTATTGATGGCCGACTAGGCCATCCTCCGCTACATACGCGCAGCTAGAGATACAAGTCCCACCATGTGTTTTCTTTGATTGGTAGTAGTCCCAGGGACAAAATACCCATGGGCAGAGTTACAGAGACAAAATTTGGAGCAGAGACTGAAGGAATGACCATCCAGAGACTGCCCTACCTGGGGATCCATCCCATAAACAACCACCAAACCCAAACACTATGGCAGATGCCAACAAGATTTTGCTAACAGGAGACTGATGCAGCTGTCTCCTGAGAGGCTCTGCCAGTGCCTGACAAATACAGAAGTAGATGCTCACAGCCATCCATTGGACGGAGCACAGGGTCCTCAATGAAGAAAAAGTACCCAAGGAGCTGAAGTGGTTTGCAGCCCCATAGAAGGAACAAGCATATGAACTAACCAGTACACACAGAGCTCCCTGGAATTAAACCTCATTACTTTCTTGAGTGAAGATTCATCTCCTAAAGGAGAATGAATCTCCACAACCAACCAAACAGAACTACTAGTTAGGGACCACGGTTTCAAACCCGTGATCCTGTGGAAACATTTTACACTCAGTCCACAACAGGTGCGATATCTATATCTATATCTATATCTATATCTATATCTATATCTATATCTATATCTATATCTATATCTATATCTATATCTATGTATAGCATAGATGTTATAAACCCACTCACAGAGGTACACCTCCCCACTCTGCTTCCCATTCCCCTAGGTCTCCTCTAGGTCTGCCACTCACGTTTGCTGGTATAATTGGGTCTTCACTTAGGTGACTTCTGCTGTTTAGCAGAACTATGGTTACTGATGCCGACACCATGCCCCAGGAGATCTTTATGCAACACACACTCATTCAGAGTTTCTCTGAAGCCTCAGAAAGCCCTCACTCTAAAGACAGACAGCATTGTCTTCTGACTCTAGTCTGGATTCCAGAGAGTGACAGTGGCTGGAATGGCCTCTCTGCTCCTCCCTGCACTGCTCTGCCACCTCTGCTGGAGTTCTTGGCCTCTCTGTCCCTTTGTTTCTTCCCTGATAAGGTATGTTAGGGACATCAGATAACTTGATCTCTGGAAACCACTGAGAACAAGCCCAGTATTTAGCGAGCACTTCTCAGTGTTTGTTAAATGGAGTGAACTGCTTTGGAGAGAGGACTTAGCATTTTCTTGGCAGATGTGCTGGGCATACTTAATATTATTTCAGTCATTCTTATGAATCTTAACTAATGCTGGTCTCCTCGAGAGTCGCCACTCAGAATAAATAATGTGTCCTTTCTTTGTTTCTACACCAGCACTCGCCACAGGTCCCCTCGGAGGAGGGCCCTGTGCTCCGCTTCACCCTTTGTGGCCCGGGTTTCTCTTTGTGCCTGGCACACAGGAGGCATTCAGTAAACAGTTGTTTAATTAATTTCATATTGTCTGAGGGTGGCAATTTGCAAAGAAAAAGGAAGGCGATGTTCTCTTTTAGAAAGAGTTTGTTTGGGCCACGTCTGCCTGTACTTCACAAAAGCAAAGTGTCTTCTGGTTCCATTACATCACCCAGCCAATTAATCAGCACTTGAATGAGTCTCCAGACAGAGCCTTCATTTTGTCTACTTATTAACTTTCATTATGTGCACAGCTAAAGTGTAATTGTGAGCAGGATGGATTATGCTGTAAACTTTTTCCTATTACACCATTCCTTCACAAATCCCCTTATTAAAGTGTTCCAGGGGTGATATATTATGTTAAGAAGGTTTAAAACATAAGGTGACAATGACCTTCCCTTTAATTAACTATGATGGAGACAAAGGTTAGAACAATGATGATGAGCTGGGCTGAGCACCATAAATCACCTCCACGCGGAAGACAGGACACAGCTACAAAAATAACCTTGCGACTCACAGGCTAAGTGAGCATCCCCACACGCTGTCCCCCATCAGTACTTCTCTGAACACAGCCTCACTGTGTCTCAGGCACAGCAGCCCTGCAGGGGAGAGTCCCAATGCCACCTCCTCGAAGACCAACCTCAAAAACTTAGCTCTGTTAAAGTGTTTAAAACAACAACAGCAACAACAGCAACAACAAACAACGTTATCAAGTGGCTTTCAGTTAAAAAAAAAAAAAGACAAAAGACTAAGAAGGGTCCTTATCATTACTGTTACCCAAGTATAATTTATGCAGTCATATCAGCAAAAACACATCCTAGGTGTTCTCTCTGACTTGTGAAAATTGAATGTTTACGGATATGGCACACGGCCCCATCCCATCTCATCATCCTTAGCACCCCTCCTTGGACTTTTACTTTGATGAGTTAATGTTTTTCCTTTGGCTTGATAAAAGTTGGGTCACACTCAATGTTGATAATGGTGTGTGTGTGTGTGTGTGTGTGTGTGTGTGTGTGTGTGTGTGCTTTACTTTTACTTCATGTAAATAACATGTCTAGCCCTCATCTGTGGGGTCTATGTCCTTTCTTGTGGATACTCTGTGTGGTGCCAAGCCTCAGTGATCTCCTTAGCACTGTCCTGGCAAGTCCACCTAGCTCACCAGATGGGTGTGTCCACACACTTGTGTGCCTACAGGGCATCTCTTACTTACTGTGTGTGTCTGTTTACCTTGCTGTCCTTCTGCATACAGAAAGATGGTTTTTACCCACACTGAACTTTCTGGTTCACATTCCTCTGCATATTTTGAGAATGAGTCATTTGGTGATGGGTCAGATGCTCTCATTATTCACATCAGCAAAGCAATGCAAATTCTAGCCACAGTATTGTCCCAGAGAGGTCACTGCTTTAGGGTAAATGGACCAGAGAAGAATCAAGCTCTTGGCCATACCCCTAATCCTTTGATGTTGGTCTGTTCCTTGACAGTCCTGGCCAATGTCACAGTAAGTCCTTCTAACATATGACCATCAAATGTGCTTCTTCCTGAGGAGAATGGGATGTAATTCAAGGCAACAGATTCCTGCAGAAATTTTGTTTTCTTTGTATTTATGGTATATTTTTTGTCACATTAATTCATATAACACAAGTGATGAGTTAATGAGATTTTACCTAAGATTTATGAGCATTTAAAGAAGTATCCATTTGTGTAGGATGGTAACTCTTAAGGATTTTGGTCACATGTCCCCCCATTCAGGGGCCATAAAGCGCATCCTATGGACTAGACACCCAGATTTGCCGTTTGGACTAATATCTGATCCCTTCGATGTAGGAAAAACCTCCCCAGGCATCCAAAGATCACACCTTTTTGTATTGAAACTAATCAAAGGTGCCAACTTTTACCATGATAGGGGGCAGTGGTGATGAGAAAAGTCCTCTCCACCAAACTGGAAGCTTCCATGTGTGATGACAGTGTGAAATTGTCCCCTGTCACTTACCCATCTCTGGAGGTCTGAGCAGCAGTGATTCAAGCTAGGCCATCCATATTGTCCCTTTGGATACAGCATCAGGGAGACCCGGTTCTCTCGTTTGGCTGCTTGCTGGCCCAGAGACTTTCTGGCCTATAGTTTGGATGAAGGGGAGGATGGCATAGTTTGTTGTATGACTGTGACACGTTCCACATTTTCCTACACAGGAGCAACATGTATCATGAGTTTTGAAAGACATTTTGAAGATCATGTTACAATTGCTGACACTATCAGGAGGTATATTCCTTAAGAATATTGGCTACTGTGCAGTAGAAGAGGACACTCAGAGAAAAAGAAAGGTGACTCTGAAGTCTGGAGAAAGCATGGAATTTGAAATCAAGATTTAAACAAAAACAGACTGCAGTTTAGTAGCTATAGAAGTGTAAGACACAACCAGAGGAGGTCCTGAAGATGGTATCCAGGCTAGGAGATGGCTTCAACTGGCTGTAGACTGCTTCAGCACAGTTATGAAGTGACAGGCTGGGGGGTCACCCTGGTCTTCCTTTACTCTCAGAGGGGTGCTTACGAATGCCTGATCATTTCAGACTGTTCTAGTGAGAGCTGAGAATGTTGCCATTAGTCCCTGTTATCTCATGATACATTGTCATGTGATTAAGGAGCCTTTCAAAATTAGCCACACCTTTTGGACAGTTTGATACCCTAGAAACATTAAAAATTAAAGGCCATTATTCAATAGCTCTATTTAGAAAGTTTACAGTTGATGTTATTGGCTGAATGGCTGTGTCCCTCTATGTGTTGAAAATGTAGTTTTAAAATATTGAAAGGGGGTGATCGGGTCTGTAGATGTGGGCATGAGGACAGGGATCCATCAGTGAAATCAATATGTCCTTACAAGAAGAGGAGGTATCAAAGAGCTTTGTTCCCAGATAGAGCTAAGAATCTCATCTGTGGGTACAGGGGACCACAGGCTCCAGTGTCCCCAGTGCCACTGTCTAACCCTCAGTCAGTGGTATTTTCTCACAGCATATAGCATGAGGTAGTACTGGCTCTTAAAGAGAGAGTTGGGGTTAGTAATGGATATGCTGCCTTTCTCTTCTTAGAGTGAAGTTTCTCTTACCTGAAATGATTAGGACCATAGGATTAGAGGCATCTGAGAGTCACACATTTGATAGCTCTGAGTTCATTTACATGAACACAGGTCCCAGGCAAATGACATGAAAATTATTTCCGAGTGGAGCCATTGGGATGGTGTTATTTACTTGCCTTTGTGCCTCTGGATTTCAGGATTTAGGCCTAGAGATCTTTTATAGATTAAAGGGCAGGAGGAGGAGTCTGAGAAGAAGATAGAAAGAGGCAAGATTTTCCTCTCAAAGGCTATTGTCCCTGTGCTCACAAACAATGCATTGTATCTGACTTGCAGAGCTAGCGACAATTTATGCTGCGTGTGTGGTTAAAAAATGCTGATTTAATTATATTTTCCATCAAGGTATATTGTGAGGATGAGGTATTAATAAATTCTTATTCTACATGACTGTTTCTTTGTTAACAGTGCACAAACCCTAAATACTTTGTTTTTATTTTAATTTGATGAATGCTGTAGCATATTGAGTGTGTGTGTGTGTGTGTGTGTGTGTGTGTGTGTGTGTGTTACAATGTGATGGGTACATGGATTACACTATGGGACAAAAGCATTAAAATGTATGTATCTTATATTCAAAAATCAATAGTCCCTGAATATACACATAAGGATATTAGGCTACTGTAATGCACATCCTTCCTCAAGCCCTAGACTTTACTGCAGATATTAAGCCACAGTCCTGAGCCTGTGCCTCTGTCTTAGTTTAACCCTCGACCCTTTTGTGTGACACTGATTTGAAGAGTCTCTTGCTGTATTCCTCTGTCCACTACCCAGTGCAAGAGAGAGTTTTAGTGCACCCTTTGGCCCCAGACTTGGGGCTTGGGCCTGTCCAAAGCAAACCTTTACTGTGAGGTCAATAAGCACATGGAGAAGGCAATGAAACCGCTTGCATTGGGCAAAGTAATCAAGATGGTGACTAACCCACATCAAAGCTAATGCATAGACTGCTCAATTGTGAACGAAGACTTTAAACATAGGTGTTTGATTCAGTAGTAATGGTTTGTTTCGCATGCTAAAACATTTCTCAGGAGCCATAATTCAAATGTGTTTAAACAGTTTGGGGCATGTGACTATTTAATATAAGTATTTAAAAAATATGATGAGGTTATCTTTTGATTGTAATTTTTATACATAGAGAAACTCATAATAAATCATATGGTCATTTTAATAAGGAGAATGCTACATTTTTGACAGTTATTACCAAAACACAGAAAAGTCCTGATATGTGTGTATATCTCTGTATTTTGACTAAAAATAATATTGTGTTTTGGATATCAATAGACCAGACCAGACCTAGAACTAAGGAAAACATTTGGCCATCTGGAAATAGAAATAAGAAACATGCTTATTTTGAAGACTTGACTTATCCAAACACTTAGATGCAGTGTGGTAGTCCTACAAGACAAGCTTGTGATACTAGGGCCAGAAACTTCTCAAAAAAACCAACACAGGAAAAACAGACTTGCTCACAGAGTGTCTGTAGAAGTAAGGTTGGTGGTTATTCTAGTATTTTCCACACCTTGCTAAGAAGGCATAACCTGAAGCTCCTTTGGGATGTTTTGTGCAAGAATAGTGTCTTGCCATATCCCCCTTAATTTTGGCTTTTGGCCACCAGCACAGTCAGCAATTTGTGGCAGTCTTTCCTGGGCAGTGTTCTGGGGAAAGTCCTCTGTGGTTTCTGCCAGCTTTACACTTATAGGAACATTTCAGAAGTCCTTTAGGAGAAGGAGATGGCTGTCTTTCAAAGCCAGTACACACACCATCAGAGCTCTACAGTGCTCTTATGATTAATATTTCCCACTTGGAGGAGTAGAGGGTGCTGTTGGACCACTGAGGGACTGCTTCAGAAAATGGGTTTTATTGTAATCCACTCCTCAGGTCAGTATTGACAATCGACACTGGTATTTAAAATACTGAGTGTGTGTGTGTGTGTGTGTGTGTGTGTGTGTGTGTGTGTGTGTGTGTGTGTGTATGCTTCTCAAGGGCATCTTTTATGATTTTTCATTTGGCAAATGTTGGGCACAGTTACAAATAAGGAGCCTACCCTTAAAGTTTCAGGAAGCAAACAAGCTCATCTCAGTGCTATAGCTTTACAGAATTAAAAGTCAAGGGTCCTACACCCTTAACCGAGGAGAGCTAATTTTATCAACCCATAGCATTCCTGTTTAGTTGTGTGTCTCGCTTGTTCTACTTACCACTGAACACGATGTGAAACTGCATTTATAGTCATTTTAGGAGCTGTCTGACTGGAAGTAGGGAAGCTAGTTCTGTGCCTTCCTTCTTCAGACTTTTCAGGACAATACAATGTGCAGTTATGTAATTTTAGTGGCAATTCTATGCTAATGAGTAACATTTGTTCTTGTTACTATCCAATGGAAGCTATAAGAATTTATTGCATTTACCAGACTTTGGAAAATCCACATTGTATCTTCCTGGTACACTCCCCCAGTACCTCTCTCCACAGCCTGAGGGCTCTGTTAGTACTTGGCCAGGCAGCACTTTTTTTTTGTTTTGTTTTGTTTTTAGGGTTTTGTTTTGTTTTGTTGTTGTTGTTGGTGGTGGTGGTGTTTTGTTGTTTTGTTTTGTTTTGTTTTGTGTTTTTATCCTGTGACCTCATCATGGCTATGTGGAGTATAAGCAACAACAAATACTCTCTGAAGATATGCAGCCAGCAGGTGATTTGCACAAGGAAGATGACTGCCACCCACCTTCAATGGCCACAGTGACCATTGTAGGAGCAAAGCACAGATCCCAGTCTTAGTTCAACTCTGGGACTAAAATCCACAACCCAGTGTTACTGCTGAGGCTCTCTCTCTCTCTCTCTCTCTCTCTCTCCCAGCATGCTCCTGATTAACCAGACTAGCCCTTTCCGAGTCGAATTAATTATCTCAGGTCACTAGGATCCCATCAGGGGCTCTGAGGTGGTTATTAAAATTCACTACCAGGATGTAAGTTAAGGCTCATCTTTAAAAAAAAAAAAAGATTGATGGTAATAATTATAGCTTTAAAATACTTGAAAGCTGAAAACAATCTCTTTATGGGACAAAAAGAGAAAATTTAAAACCATGTAACTAATTTACAGATTATCAGACCCTCAGAATTTTTCATCTAATATATGAAAGTTAGACAAATTAATTTGAAAACTTTAAAGCAAGCTTCAATTTATGGGAAGCATTTTTAGCTGGGGCTGTTTTCTTTGAGAATGTTAAGTACAGCATCACTTAGTGAGTGTGGGGGTGGGGTGGGGGTGAAGGCAGGCTCCTATGTAAGGACAAGGAGAAGACCCTGTGTCTCTAGTACAGGCTGTTTCTCTTGTTTCTCTTCGGGTTTGTGTCACGCTCGAGTCTAAAGTCAGCTAATCTGAGGAGCTAGTGGCTGTATTTTAGATGTTATAATTAGAAATTATAACTAATGTGTTGATTTTCTTTCATTTTGAAATAGTTAAAGATCTAATACAGGCACCAATGCCATCTCTCTTTTGTTGAGAATATGTTTGCTTCTATTCAGAGAGAAGAATCTATGAGAACAATGCCTGTTCAGAGCTAAAGTCTGGGTGGTAACTAGTGTGTGGTACCTATTTAGGTTAAGTTAGCTTGGTCTGAATGCACCTGTGGTAGGAAAACCAATCTCCCTTTCCACTGGGGCTTACAGTGGCTTAGAGTGAGGACACGGGATGATAAATATTTCTCCCCACTAATGTAGTCAATTCCAGTCATCACTTAACATCAAAAATAATATAGGACTGCCTTTAAGTCCTTGGAGACAATGTTAAATGCAGGTGTTAGTGCCTGAAATAAAAAGTCAGACACAATAATGTTGTAACGAGTACACAATGACATTGTAACAAGTAGTTTGAGTCATACCCTCACCCTAGCCATTATTACTCCCCTGGCAGACTAAATTGAAAAAGTAGATATCCTGTGTGCTTTGCCTATCACCTTTCCAACATGATTAACTATGAGGGACCTACTTAGTCTGGGTAGTTAGTAGATTAAGTGTCAGATGCTAAGTGTATCCTCACAGCAGGCTTGCACAGAGGGTTTTCCAGAAAGTCTCTGAGAAAGCCTGCTCCATGTGTGGGTCTCCATGCAGAAGAGGCAGCATTTCTCCTGAAAAAAAAACTGTATCTGCATGGAATGCTGTGAGGGAGCCAGGATAATAACAGAGTGTTTCGTTTTTTAATTGATGAATGGATTCTGCAGTGTGAATTCAAAAGATGTAATTTGCCAAGATTATATAAAATTGTCAGTTCCTAATGCCCAAGGATAAACTGAATTACAGAAAATCAAGAAGTCACTGGGAGGGAAGTCTGCACTGCTGTGTAGGGATTGTCCAAATTACACAGTCGATTTTGTCATTCTTCAGTCAAGCTCAGAAAAAGGGGAAGCAATGCAGGGTGTGGGAGAAAGGGTCCTCCTGTCACAGACTGCAGGCTTTGATCTTGTTCACCTTTATCTATCTGTCTGTCCATCTGTCTATCTATCTATCCATCTGTCTATCATTTATCATCTATTTCTCTTCATCATCACCTATTATCATCTATCCATCTGTTGTCTGTTATCTATCATCTCTTTGTAATCTATCTACCATCTATCTATCTTTTATCTACTTATCTATCATCTAAGATCTCTTTGTCTATACTCTCCTCTACTCAAAAAGAGAGATCATGGAAAAGGATAGAATTTTAATTAAAAAAAAATGACTGTATTCTTCCAGCTATAGTAAAGAAAAAACACCTGCCGTGTATGTGCCCACACTTATACTCTATACATGAATTGCACACACATGTACAGTTTCTTCTTGTGAAAGCGTAGGAATGTGTGTGCAGTGTACAGTCTACCCCCCTCACCAGCAGTAATGGCGATTAATTTACAGATTTCCTTCATCTTGCTCTAGTTTATATTTCCAAATGGGACTGTGATAAAAGGCTAATCAATGATACTGTATATGATGTGAGGGTGAATTCCTGCTGTAGGGCGTGTAACTGAAAAGTGGTAAAGGTGATCATTGGCCCTGGCCTCGCTCCTCTGGCATCAGCTATGAGTGTAAAGCCCTCTGTGACGTGCAGCAGTGTATAAGTGTGTAGGAATGGCCACAGAACTTCTTAGAGCGACCCTTTGCCTCCTCTTTCTGTAGGGAGAGAAATTGTAACCTGCATGGACTGAGATTCACGTGGTGTGAAGGAAGGCATCTTAAGGAGACACTAATGAGGCGCTAAGTCCAAAGAAAGCATGTCACCTGGAAACTGCTATCAGGGAGACTGAGCTGGCGAGAAATCTCAGCAGGCCCTTGCCCCAGAGTCTCCTCTGTGGCAGCCTGCCCTTGTTCACTGGCACAGGCGTGGCAACCTCAGAAGAGGCTCAGTGGTGACCAGGCTGGCTCTCCACTGGCCCGTTTCAGGCTAGGGAAGCCCTTGTGCTTAACAGAACTGCACAGATTAGGAAAAGCAACCATAGCTCAAAGACAGAGAATAGAAAGCTTTGATTTAAAATAATCATCTCTCACACCTTTGTAGGACTCAGTTTTAGCAGAGACGTTCTTGTCCCCTGTTTTACTTAATAAACCATGTGTAGAGTTTCTAGCTTGCAGAGTTTCTTCCGCACTGTCTCTGTGGAACACACGCTCGGGTCTAAACAGCACGTTAAGCAGATCCCTGGAGTCTGTGTTATTTTCCTTTTGGAGATAAAGCAGCCTTATAAACTAAAACTAAAACAAAAGTGTTTCATTCTCTGCAGACTTTTTTTTCCCCTATTCCAAGTCTCTTCTGTTCATTTGAAAATAATCATCCTTTTCTTTAAAGGATTACATTGTATCAATTGGTAACTTAAAAGATTACCCCATTGAATGGAGGAAGCAGACGCGGGAGGCAGCCTATGTAAAATTGCGTTTATTCTCTCATTTCTTCTTTCAGCTCTCTTCAAGTGTCACTAGCGTTGTGCCGTGTCAGGGAACATATGCTTCTGGTACTTAAAACAAGATTGTGTTTTGTGACATTCGCTAGCCATGCCAGTGCTAAATTTGGGATTGTTCTGAAAGGCTGCACCCCCCTTCCAGCCAGCATAAAACAGGGCAGGCTGGCTTCACCCCCATTCAATGACTCTCTGCACAGCCATTCCCAGCCAAGAATGCTCGGGTACCCTTCCATTGTTCAGCTGACAAATGGTGACTGTCCGCGTTCGCGGTGCCTGACCTTGACTAATTATGGAGAATTGGTGCAGCTGCCTCTCGCTTTACCAAGCACCTCAGCTCTGAAGCATGCAGGCGACTTCTTGCTGCCACCATGGAACTTCAATTTGAGAACTTCATCACTGCACACAATGCTTGCTTTTTGTGCTGACTTGGAGTTCACAAGCCCTCCGTCACCATATGTTGACAAATAATTTATATTCATACTGGGCTTTGTTCCTTGGTCTTTGGCATAGACTATTTGAAACAAGGTACACAAGATTCTGGGGAGTAATAGATCTAAACAGCTTTGCTAAAATGGTAAGTGGGAAGGGGGTGTAAGTACACGGATAGGACTTGATGACATTAGTATTCATCTTTCCAACACCTTTCATGACTCCGTAAATGTTTGCATGAATGGTTTTTAAAGCAGTGATTCACAGTGGTAAGTGGGATCACTCACGAGCTATCCTTTATAATGAAGCCCCCGCAGGCTTGGCAAAACAGATTCAGACTTCTATCTGATCATTCTGTTCTTCATAAAACGAAAGCAAAGCATGTGTTTAATGGGTAGGTAAAATCGTGGTCTAATTCTATGTATTTCAAAAAATGGAAGTTTTTATTATATTTCACCATACTGTGTTTTCTTCACAGTTATTCTCCATAATGAATGGAAGTCTGTTTTGCATCAAGGCATTTGGAGGAGAAAGCAGTTTACATTTCCTTGTCTACAGAAGTTCTAGAAATGGGTGAAAGTTGGTGCTTTGAAGAGTGAAATACTCAAAGCAATGAAAGAATTGAAATGTAAAAAATTGTCCACTGAAAATCGTATAATAAGCTTACCCCACCTTATTTAAACCTCTGTCCCAGTGTATTCTAAAATGAAGGCCTTAGTGAGGGCAGGCCAAGCAGCGTGTGTGGCTTAGACTGTGGTGGCAATGTGCCCTACATTATTATGACCTGACCCAGGCAGTTTCTAGATTGCATTTGAGTCTGTGAAGTGTGTGTGTGATGAATGTGGTGTCTATATGTGTGTGTGTATGTGTGATGTGTGCATATGTGTGTGTATATATGTGTATGTTATATGTGTATGTTATATGTGTGTGACAAGTGTGGTATGTATGATGAGTGTGTATATGTAAATATACGTGTGTGTGAGAGATGTATGGTGTGTGGGGGGGGGTGTGGGTGTGGGCACACCCACATGCGTGTATTTGCTTCTACGCTGAGCTGCAGACCTCTGGGATGAAAAGTATGTGTTCGCCAGCCTGGCTGGCACAGGCGCCTGAGTATGTTTCCTTGGCCGACAGAAGGCGAAGCTATCTCAGTCCTAGCTCTCACAGAAGAACACAGGGAAAGCTGCTTCTAAAAACTGTACATCGAAGTAATATTAATTTTAAAGATAAATTTTACAACTGGAAATATATTTTAAAGGAATTACACCTTCAACTTCAAGAAAGAAATATGAAAGTGAAATGTGAAAAAAGCTGGAGTTATGCATTTGTGTGTTATTTGTGATAATTAGTGCCATATATTAAGGAATTATGAACTTAAATGTGAACTCTGTCACAGAATGGCTGTGGTTTCTGTTAAGTCAAAAATGATAGCTGTTAAAAAATTTTAAAAATTATGTGGAAAGAATAAAGTGCTTATAACTAAATAAAAATTATAACTAATAATGGCAAATTAGATATACTTAAATCTCTGCCCGTGCTTTAAAGTGTGGCATGTTGGTAATGTGTTGTGACAAGCATCGTGCCAGCTGGCTCACACTGATGCCATCCCTGGATGTGTATACAGAACATAGGGGTTATCGATGCTGGCTACAAAGATACCATTCTTTGGGCTCAGGGTCTTGTTTACCTGTTTGTCTGTCTGTTGTAATAAAATCATTGCCCTTGCTTTTCAGAATTAAAATTCAGCCTTTTATATTAAATTGGTGCGGTGAGCAGTGTAAGTTTCCCAGCTGTTCTTACAGAGACATCCTTGTATGCCGAACACCGCATTATTAGTGCCTCCTCGAGCCAAACATCAGTCTGCTTTTTCCTTCCCTAAAACCTCATGAGGTTAAACACTGAGTCTGCCCCCAAAGCTGCAGAGAGGTGTAGGAGTCTCAGTGTAGTGAGCTGTATACTATGTGCTGTATATACCCACAGTTCTCCAGTTCTGTATACTATGTGCTGTATATACCCACAGTTCTCCAGTTCTGTATACTATGTGCTGTATATACCCACAGTTCTCCAGTTCTGTATACTATGTGCTGTATATACCCACAGTTCTCCAGTTCTGCATACTATGTGCTCTATATACCCACAGTTCTCCAGTTCTGCATACAATGCGCTCTATATACCCACAGTTCTCCAGTTCTGCATACTATGTGCTCTATATACCCACAGTTCTCCAGTTCTGCATACTATGTGCTGTATATACCCACAGTTCTCCAGTTCTGCATACAATGCGCTCTATATACCCACAGTTCTCCAGTTCTGCATACTATGTGCTCTATATACCCACAGTTCTCCAGTTCTGCATTCTATGAAAGACCAACACTTTCCCGAGAAGAGGGGAGAGATGACTTCTAATGTGAAACGGAGACAGAAATGGTTCTAAGGTCTGGGGGCAATCAGACATTATGATATTTTAGACCATTTAAATGTAACAGGGAGATGTAACTTTAGAGATTCCCTTAGAAATAGTTGGAGTTTTGATATGTGGTTAATACAGAAAACAAGCATGACTTGGGGTTTGCGCAAAGAAACTTTCTAAGATTTTGCTATCATTAGTTAAAACATAATCTGGCATTGGATGTTTTATGCTCAATGGGGAATCCCCATTTGAAATAAATCAGGAGATACAGAATTTGTCCCCATAGCCTGAGTCAAACTGTAATTATATATTTATAGGATTCTTTAGCTTACTTGGGTCTTGCCATAAACAACCTTGGCCATTTGGAAGGAGGAAACAGAGAAGGCACATGTCTCAGCCCCCAGACGGGTTTATATAATTTTCCACACCATGGACCTTTGTAAGCAATGCCATTGCCAGACCCTCACCACACCTGTCCTCACAGGTAGTTCACAAAGGAGAGGGTGGGGGTATTCTCTGAAGACTTTGTAAAAAAAATTACTTAAAAGATGTTTGTTTTAAGTGTCTTAAACGGTACACGATAAACTCCATAGGCTGGAGCCCAGGCAAAATCATTCCCCACCTCAAATGAATCAAAAATACACCTGACTCTAGACCTGGAGGAGCAAAACCATGAGTGCATGTGAAGAGTCAAAAATTTCTCCTTTTAAAGCAGAAAGATACAAAGTTTTAAAATTAAGCGTCTTGGGAGAACACAGTGCTCACCGGCCAGTATCAGCATCCCTTGACCAACACTGCACATAGAATCCACTACAGCTTGAGTGACCAGGCACCAGCACAGCGGGGGTTGCTGATCTGAAGGAACATTGTAGCACCTTTCTCCTTGGAGTTGCTTCATATTTTAGAGACTCAATAATTGCTAGCAGTAAACACAAGGAAGTATTGTTTTGTTTTATAGGGAACAAGAAAACAAAAACAAAAACAAAATAACACCTGTGCACACAACTGGGCATTGTGACTCGACTTGTAACCAAGCACTTTGAGGTTGAAAATGGAGCTCAGTCATGAAGTCAATGCCTGCAGAAGTATATGGTGAGTTTTAGGTCAGCTGAACCACAGAGTAAGACGCTGAATTCAATAATCCCAACCATCAAAGACATTGAACCTGACTCGAGGACACTTCTCTGATACTCACAGTGGTGGAGTTTGAGACCAACCAATATGCTCCAGCCTCCATGAGTACAGACCCTCCCCTCTGAGCATACGGGTGCCTGTGATGGAACAGAGCAATAGCGAAGGCTTGACCAGTACATTTTTATGCAGAACCTTTCTGGGGGCTCCTTTCTCCACCCACTTTCCTACTTTCCAAATGCCAACCTCTCAGCATAAATTCATTGCTAGGGAGCAAATTTGCCTGTTAGCCAGAAAAATAAATGTTAAAAATAGACCTGTCCATCACTTAAGTCACATGCACAGGCAGACACAAGGACACTCAAAGTTTCTTCTCCCTGCACAGCTGACTCTCTCTCTCTCTCTCTCTCTCTCTCTCTCTCTCTCTCTCTCTCTCACACACACACACACACACACACACACACACACACACACAAACGCACACTTCTGAACTCATACACAGCTTTGGCATGGGTGAGACTGATGGCTGTTTGTATATTTGGATATGAAAGACAATTAAAACATTTTTCTTCAGAAATGATAATAAATAGAGTCTTCAGCCTTAGCAAGATCTCAAGTCTCCAGCTGGAATCCTGAATGGATACGTCAGTTGATCAAACCTGTTATTTATAACATACCTCTATTTCACTTCTGTGCAAACAGTGATGATTTTCCCCAAACGGAACTCAGCAGCTTCTAAGCCTCTTCCCTAACTACATTAGCGTGAATGAGATTTGGAGGCGTGTGACTGATGGTGTGACTGAAGGTAGAACTGTCAAAGGTGAACACACTGCATTCTCTCTGAACTGACTCTCTGTCTCATTTCTCCTTTCAGTGTCTGGGCAGCCCTGCTGTGTCCCGCAGGTCTCCCTCGGTCCACAGTCAGCCTTGGAGCTCAGCAGTACAGATACTTTCATGTTGCCTGCTGTGAGAATCCCAGGAGCTGTGCAGTAGCTGTTCTCAGACACAACAGTCAGAGCATATGTGCTGCTGGGTTTCCTGTGGAAAGTCCCAGAACCAAATACTTGCCAGGTGAATCTGTTAGAGACAGCTCAGCTGCTGTCCATAATCCCACAAGCTCGACCTCCCATTCTTTCAAAGTGTCCCAATTTTGGAGTCAACTGTAAATGTGACTCACTCCTCATGTTGGACTTGAAACAATTTTGTTGGCTGTGAAGATGGCATTTTGACTGATGGTCTCCAGGTCAACTTCACACCAGGAAATACAAGATACATTAGTATTTTCTTAGAAATTAGAGATTTCCTAAAAAAGGCAGGGTGTGTCCCACAAAGCCAGCCCAGCTAAGGCCAGAGTCCAGAGTCCCAGATGGGTACCTGCCACCCCACCTGCCATCCATGTCATTTTCATTTGATGTGCATAGTATCCCACAGCTGAGAACCCCACACTTAGCTTCAGGGAGTGGGTAAATAGAGGTATCCATTGTGCAAGTGTACAGCCACAAGCAGGTCTTTGCAGGAGAGGGGAAGGTCCATGTAAAAGGCATTTACCATTGCCAATGTTGTAAGTGTTCCCACAGAGATCACTTTTAACCTAAAAGCCACTGGGTGAGCTCATGGGAGCAGGTACGTGACAGCCATACTGATGGTGTCTGTTCACTGCTGCCGGGGAACCAGAAACTTCAAGGTGACCAGTGATGGGAGAGGTATATAGTTCATATACAGTAACATAATATCTTTCATAAATATACTTAATTACATTAGGAGTAATTATTAATACAATAATCATAATAATTGGTTGAAACCAATTCACTGACACAGAATAGCTCTTGTGTATTATTGAAAACATGCTTAAAAGAACATCTGTCATTAGGAATATAGTGCTAATATTTAAAATTAAATACTCTCTAATAAACAGCTGACTAGAAACTTTGTCAGATTCCCCTAGATCCCATGTGGTCCTCTGGAAGACACCATCACCCTTCTACTCCACAAAGTTATTTTCCATCAACTATGTGGTATTGTCTTCTTTAACTCAGTTATTGCTCCTGCAGTCTGGGGTTTCAGAGTCAGGGTAGCAGGGATTGGACTCTATGCTCCTCCAAGCATCAAGGGTACCTATGTCCTGGACCACAGTGTCCCTCTGAGGTATTTATTAGATGAAAGAGAACTTACCAAATATAAGCAAAGTGCATTGCCTTTCTGAAGCTGAAGATGCTTCAGTTGGAAGTAACACAGGTGGCAGCTGCCATGCCCAAACAGAGGAGGAAGCAAAAGTCACTTGCAGGAAGAAAGTCACAGAAAGGTACCATAAGAGAAGACAGACCAGAGAAAGACTGATCTTGCTGTGGTAAATGAAGCTTGGCTTTGAATTTGAAGTTTGACAAGAGAGAGAGAAGCTGGATCCCCGTGAACAACATTTCCCCTATTGTATTCTCCAGTTAGGGGTGTAATCCAATGCTTTTCCTAATTTGGGTCCCTCTAAGGCAGTGGTTCTCAACCTGTGGGTCTTGACCCCTTTGGGGGTCAAATGACCCTTTCAAAAGGCCGCATATGAGATATCCTACATATCAGATATTTACATTATGGTTCATAACAGAAGCAAAGTTACAGTTATGAAGTAGCAACAAAAGTAATTTTATAGTTGAAGGTCACCACAACTTGAGGAATTCTATTACGTGTCCGGAAAGGTGAGTATCTCCGGTCCAAAGTGTGAACTACTATATTCTCAGTCTAACTTTACCTTCTGGTTCTTTCTGCGTCCCATAGGGGACCCATGCAAGATCAAGTGGGAATACCTAGAGTGGAGACACTGATGCAACCTGAAGGCCTGCGGCAAAGTCTGATCTTCATGAAGGCACCATCATGGTCTCTTCTTACTCCCCGACCCCCGTTTTGATAGAATATAACTCTTGCATATTTCATTCTGGAAAAAAAAAATCATTATGGGTTAGGGATCACCGCATGACTTTGGAAAGTATCATCACATTCGTTGCTGAGTGGCCACTTCCACCACTGTGGAGACGGCGACGGCATCCCGAATTAGCTGCCATTTATGGTCCATCCCCAAGGGAATGTTTACAAATTAAACCTGTTCACACAGAGGTGTAATGACAGCTAATCTGGGAGTGTTTATGAACAGAGAGACAGCCAAGGGTTAACGCAGTCTCCATCCCAGCCACTTTTGCTTGCCTTTATTATTATTTTTTCTTCTCTCCCTTTTAACTGATTCATAGCATAAAATCTTCCTGGACACCTAATTACCCAGCCAGCTCCCAGTCACAGCTGTCTGCGTGGAGAACCCATTAGAGGCAGCAGTTGAAGCCTCCGTAATTCCCCAAACTTCCCGGGTGTGAATATTAAGAAAAGATTTTTACATGTCATATGCAATTCGAAGGCGGTGTGAATGGCCTCCGAGATGAGGGGCCCTGAATGCCTGTCCGTCACTCCATTCACTGGTTACAGGTGGCCTCATTTTCCACTTCCAGATATCGGCTGGCTATGACAGCAGGCACTTGATTTGCATGTTCGACAGACAACAAACGGCCCCGTGCATGTCAAAATAGGTGGTGATGCGTGACAGCTCCTACACAATACTGTCTCCTCTTCGCATGACCTCTGACCTCTCTGCATGTCTTTTTTCCACCATCAGAAAAAAAGGAAGAAAAAAAAAGAAAGAAAAGAAAACCCACACTTCTTTCTTTGGAATAAATTTGATACTAAAATGGTTCTTTTCCTTTCTTCCTCTTCTCCTCTTCCTCTCCCCTTCCCCTCTGTTTAATGGGGGCCACACATCTGTGTTTTGTTTTGTTTTTTAATCTCAACTGCTTCAAAATCTGCCTATATAAACCTTGTACAATTTAAAGACAGAGAGGCTATGCGGACAGGAAGCTGTCATGTCCAAATCTACTATAGTCACAGTGCTTGCAACCCCTTTTTCTTAATCAATGTCACCTTTCAGAGCACTCTCTATTCAGGTAAATTTTTACTTAGATCATAAAACCGAATCTCTTCCCGACCTCGTTTAACCTGTGTTAATTGGATTCCCCTCCTTACAATGCTTTCAATAATAATACTCCACCGAGGGCTCTTTTCTTTAACTGTAGGTTTGGACTCCTGTGTTCTGTTTGCACCCAGCTATCCTAGATTTCGGTACTCTGCCTAATGAGTATCAGCCCCTCCCTATTCTCAACAAAAATCTGCTAATGAGAACAATGTCACCCCGGATGCTGATTACAAGGTCAGGAGAGTGAGTCTGTGACTGCCCTGTAGGGCAGCAACCCCCACAATTCCAGGCTTCTGTGACTTTGGGACCCTGGAGTACCATGTGGTAGGCAGTCTCAGGACCTCTGTGTATTGGAGGGTCTCAGTAGGTATGGGACATTAGTATTTCTTCTGAGTGACTCTTGTCTTCTCTTCAGAGGGCTGGCTTCTCAGCTATGGTTACAGGCTCTCGGGACCTCATATGCCCCTCATCTTACCAGTGGACTGTAATCCCCTCCCTGATTCCATTTGAGTACTGGTTCTTTTTTTAATTAAGAATTAAATCATGACAGCAGATAATCACGCCTCTCAGATGATTATAATGTTTGAGGTACAGCTGTGAACCCAATACTCATGGGCATGATTACCTATGATTGCCACACTCTCTGGGGTCACAACACGGGATCCTGAGAGGTATGCAGGGTGGGATTGAGGATAGGCACCCACTGTCAGTTCAGCCATTGAGAGCAGGCCAACAAGGGGGTCTCCTTCATGGAGGATAAAGTCAACACACACACACACACACACACACACACACACACACACACACACACAGGATTGCAAGAATATATACACATGGTAAGTCTAGATTATCAGGAAATTATATCCAGGATTGAGATTCCTTCGAACATAAGGCCAGGGCTTGATATTGTATTTCAAGGAATGGAAGAGGGCAGAGCAAAGGAACTTGCTAGAATATTGAACTGAGGGGACTGAATCTAGCCTGCATGTACTGCTCTGAGGATGTAAGAGGTAAATAGATGGGAAGTGTCTTATGATGGAATGGGTCTCATAAACATTATGACTACCTAGAATTTCAGAAGATAGCATTATTTACCAACACCATCTTTGCTAGTATTAGCTAAGGATACCAATTTTAATATACTTTAGATAATAACCTGCGTCTTACATCATTATATATGTTAAATATTATATTATTATATAACACATTTGCTCATGAGGTATTTTTATTTCAATTAGGTATCAATTTGTTTTTTGATTATTTCCTTTTTGATAGTTATGAAGTACAAAGAACATAATCTACAGGGACCACTGGTCTTCTAATTAAATCTTTTCTGTCCATCTCTAGGCATATACCCTTTCAAGAATATGAATTTTATGGAGACACAGAGGAGAGCCACATGATGAAGGACACACTGTCCATTGACCACCTATAACTCTTCATTTTGTGATAGTGTCTCATGGAATTTCCCCATCCATATTAACCTGTCACCTGGTATTGCCATTATGCCAATCTCAATTAGGTGATCATATTGTTGAAGTTTCATGCATGCATCTTTCTCTTGCTGTCTAGAGAACCCTATCAAGCAACACATATCCTGGCCTTCTGGGTCCTACAGTCTTTCCACACTATCCCCGGAACCTTAGGAGTGCAGATTGAGCGGCGTCTGTTTCAGTTGGGGTGGGGCACTGCAGGAACACTTATTCCCTCTGTTTTGTCCAGTTGTGGTCCCTTGCAAAAACAAGCTTCTTTGATGACAGGTTGAGAGTTATGCTTACCTGTGCGAATAGGGTTTAGTGTTATTATACTATTGTGGCTTTTCTTTAACGAATGATGAGTTAATTTCCCCCTGCTATTTGAAACAGTTTGACAACTAAAGTATTCTTTTTTAAATTACTTTTATTTCACTGATATTTAGATTATAGTTAGAAATTACTTCAGCTTAGGGAAACGACAGCAGTAAGTTCTTCTCTATGATGTCTCCAGCCCTAGAGAATTTGCTAGATTTAGAGTACTAAGCAGGAATTCTCTCCCATCAAGCAGGTCTTAATCCAGTTGAGCAGCTGATGATTATCCCCAAGATAAAGGTGCAGCTATTGCATCTTTGGGGGTATCTTTCCAGGGTACTCATTTTTGTGGTTTATAAACCCTACAGGTTGGGTATGACTACCACTTTCTCCTCTCTCTTGACAGCTTGAAGCATAACAGCTTCAGCCAGTCATAATGGAGAAGGTTTCTGGGTCAGGTCCAGCTAATTCTTCCAAGTCTTATTCCCAGAGCACCTTCACCAGTAGAGTTTTCTTTTATGGTTTCCTATCTCTTCACTAATACGGTCTTTTAGTATTTTGACCATCTTTAAGGAAAGCCACTTTATTTTTTATTCTGTTGTTCATAAAGGCATGTTTAGTGCTGGTAATCAAACCCAGAGTTTCTGCCACTTGAAACCAGCTCACGCTGCTTATACTAACAAGCTAACAAGCAGTTTATGTCTTTGTCTAGTAGGTCTACAGGAAAGTCTCTCAAAGGTGATTTAGTAAGTCTGCAGAGACAATTTCTATTAACTTACTCTTTCCCCTGACTGATTTATACTTTATTTCTTGTGTGGCTTTGTAATAAAAAACAAAAAACAAAAAACAATCATTTAAAAAAAAGCATATATTTGTATCTAATAATGTAGTATATCTAGAAATAAGATTCTGTCTATTTCCACAGCTTTGCTGGGATTTCAGTCTTGTTTAAATTGAGGTTTAGGCTAAGCTCTTTCTGTACCCAGGATTAACCTGACTTAAATACTTAAGATTTCTCAAGATCTCAAGACCTCTCCAAGCCTGCATCTCTTCCTCAGCCCGTGTAGTGACCAGCTTGTAATTTTCATCATGAATGCAGTTGCTTTTGTGTGTTCAGTATTAGGATTTCAGAGGAGAAAAACAGGAAATGACGGATGAGGTGGGGAGTAGCGCTTGGCTCTGTAAAGATCTTGGGATCCACTTGAGACAGGGAAGGGGAGATTTGCAGATATTGCAAGATGCTACAGAAATCACAGTCACCAACCTCTTTGCACCCCTGTAATCAGAAACAATAGTAGTGATCAGGCACCAATACTCAATATTTTAGGGGGCAGGTCCTTCCTGATCTCTGGGAAAAGTGTGTACAGATTAACTCAGGAACACATGTCGGCCTGGAGGCTGGAGGCAGATAGTGACGAATAATGTACTAGGAAACAGGGAGTTTCCTGCCCAAGCTTTTCCCTAGATGTTCAGTTTCTATGGAACCTAGAGGTGTAGGAAAGAGAAAACAGTCACAACAGAGAGATTCTGCAGAATAATTATCTTCCAGGTAGGAGGGAAGGTTCCTGATGGTTTTGCTTTTCAGTTATACTCTAATTTTATGTTATTTTATGCAACCATATATGCAGTTCTTTTCTAACAGATGAATATTGACTGTCACATGATTGTTTATTACAAAGATGAACTGAAACGTCTTTAAAGACAATTCTGTGACCCTGAGAAGTTTCTCAATCTACAGAGCATTGCTATTAAGATCTAGCTGTGGATTGAGAGTTTATACCTCACCCAGATCAGTACATGGCATCTAACCCTCACTGGGGAGCTCCTTGGGAGGGAGGCTTTAGAAAACCATCAGCTCAGGAGAGGGCTGTGCTGAGGAGTGTGGTTAGTGCTTTCCTGACAACCACCCTACAGACATTCATTGTCTTCCTGCTATGAGAGGAGAGAAGACATCATTTGTGAATAAACCAGGAAGAGAGACCCACATCAGAGAAAACTTGATTTCAGGCAAATACTTGCAGTGAACACTTAGGTGTTGTCCAAATGACAGGTGTCCACCAAGCGAAGACTTAATTAAAAATGAAGGCTCACTCACGACACAAAAGTCCCTGTCATGTCTTTTTTAACTCACAATGTAATCCCACATCTCCAGAATTGTTCACAAATCCAAATTTAGTCCTCATCATTTTCTGTGTTTTATACTTGTACTTTGCATATAAATTGTTATATATTTCTGACATTTTATGTAACATTTACCTTGCAGGAATGCTATTTGCTTTACAGTGTGTCCAACTAGCATCATAAATGCCTATGTTAATATTCTTTCCTCTTTTCCTACTGTGTGGACCCCGGAGATTAAACTCAGGTCATCAGCTTGGCAACAGGCACCCTTATGTCTTGAGCTATCTCCCTTTCCCCTGTGTTAGATTCTTGATGTGCGGCTCTGTCTCCTGAGTTGTTTTTATGGCTCGGTGAGATTATGATACCGGAATGTGGATATTTATATACTAGAAATCATTTATCAGATTTCCTAAAGAGATCATTTACATTGATTTAAAATTGTTATGAACACACTCACATGTATTCCTTTAAGCAAACATGTAAGGCATTGAATGTGCTTAGTAGAAGGATTTGAGGGCTATGCTATGATTTGGACATGCATATTGAATACCCATGTTTAGTTCACAAGACTATCATGTATCTCCATCCTTCTTTCTCGTTTTGTAAGTTTTAAGTGAGCCCGTTTAATGTCCCTCTACCTTGTATGCTCAATGCTCATTTTAACAAAACAAGCAATTGTTTCACATTCCACATTACCACACAAGTGGTTTAGCCTGTGTCTGTCTACAGGGGGATTTAGGATACTCTCATTTCATCCTGAAACACAATCTAAGAACTTGTCAGTGTCTTGAACAGCAACAGAGAACTGGGACTGAGGGCCAATGCAGTCCTAGGAGGTGGAGCCTAGAAATCTTACAACCCTTACTCTGAAACTGACCAAAGGCCACCTACTGCCAAAGAGTGATGGAGAATTATGTGAAGTATAAATGTGACTCAGTTTGTGTATGGTTTGAGAGGCAGAACAAGCAGAGCTCTGCTGCTGGCTGGCTTGTTCATGTCTTTTCAAATCCATTCAGCCTGTCCTTCATGGAGGCCCATCTTGGCGGTTTAGGCTCACAGTATATATCTCCCATGAGGAAAAGTGTTGGTTTTCAAATATTGCTTCTCGAACTGTATCTAATGAATGAATTGACACTTGGAATCTTTTCTTCACCTTTCCCCCACCACTTATACCACACCATTGAGTCTACATGTACTTCCACTGAATCTTATCAGAACAAAGAATGTTCTAAGAATCCTGGGAAGTTTGACATCTTTAGCTGATGACAAGTTCTTCCAAGTATGAACCCACAGGAGCATGGGGCTAGTCCTGTGGGGATGGCTTATGTTTGGTCTCAGCTAGTACTTGGGCTGTTGGCTTCTCTTCAGGTGAAAGTTTGCACTGAGACTGTTTATGCAGCTGTCACTCATGTACTCACCTTCTCTTGCATGAGTCCACCCCATAGGACTGCAGTGCCTCTCAGTCCCAGTTCTCACCATGTCTAGGAAGCTGAAGTTCAGCATCTTCCAGCACAGCCCATGGGTGTGGCACAGCTGTCACAGCTGTCTCCAGTGCTTAGTTACCCCTTTGACAAAAATCAAAGCTTAAGTGTGATGGCAAGTTATTTACCCCATCTTTACTCTTTCTTTGCGTTAATACCTTCTCAACAAAACATGCCTGTCATTCACAGTGGCTCTTTGGTGGCTGAAACAATACTAAGATTGCACTACACACACACAGGCATTGGCTTCCATGTTTTTCTATTGAAGGTACCTAAAAATGCAGAGTTTTTTTTTTAGGGATAAAGGCTTCTAACTGAGACGGGGGTGGGGATGCAGCTCAGTGCATAGAGTGCCTGTCGCATCTCCACAGAGCTCTCTTTCCATCTCCAGCACTACATAAAACTAGGCTCATCCCAACACACAGAAGGTAGAGGCTGGAGGACCAGGGATTCAAGGTCATCCTTGGCTACATAGCAAAGTGAAAATCAGCCTGGGCTACATGAGAGTATGTCTTAAATAAATACTTAGTGAATAGATAACTGAAAAGCATTGTTGGTTATCCTGAGAACACTACAGCTCCAATTTTCCTTGTCATCATGAATAGACACAACTCTGACATGGATAATCCTCTGTTCAATTTGTTGGTCTTTCACTTGCTTCCTCTTCTCTCCTATTTGTCAAAGTCAATTAAAATCTCAAGGATCCTTTTTATTAAGGTCTGGTAAGAACCTCAAATGATATAATCAAGCTACCCCTTCCCAACACTGGCTCCATCTCCCAAACCAACTTTACTGTTCACCCCAACTTTAAGTTTTCAAGCTCTTTCTCGATTGACTCAGGAGCCACCCTAATCCCCTAGAAAGATTCTCTGTTTTGATAATAATGCTTTCTTATGCTTAATGATTATCTTTGGGGTCATTTAATCAACACTTATATAAAGTTCAGAGTGTGGTGTTTTGTTCGTAATATTTCAGATGATGGCTTATTATTATCTATGTCAATAATGAGAATATTATAAAATATTACAGGCTCATATATCTAACAGACACTTCACAAATAATCATTTTGACTGCCTTGCCACCAATAGAAAAATCTTTTGAGTGTGTGCCCCCGTCCACAACATCCTGCAAGGCTCCTTTACCTAGCGTTCACGGCCCTCATTATCTGGCCTCATGTCCTATAAACATGATTGAAAAGATAGGAGATGATGCCAAATGTTTCTCTATGAATCCCATGGCTCTTGGATTATTGCTTATAGCAACTCTTTTGACAAGTATTTCTCCATCTTCTTTGCTTCTTAATACATACACTAAACAGTCAGTGAGTGTAGGTTACTGCACTTTGGTTTCCACCATGTATAGATGAACGAATCTATAGATAAGACTAATACCACATACTACAACAGTCAATACTCCAGTGTCTACATATGGAAGAAAGCCCTAAGTGACATTTGAAAGGAAAATTCCAAGATTACACACAATCTTTACTCCTTTTCTCTATTTCTATAGAGGAACTGAAAGTTCCTTGGTCACTGTCTTAGTCAAGGTTTGTGTTCCTGAACAAAACATCATGACCACGAAGCAAGTTTAGGAGCAAAGGGTTTATTCAGCTCACATTTCCACATTTCTGTTCATTACCAAAGGAAATCAGGACAGGAACTCACACAAGACAGGGACTTGAAGGCAGGAGCTGATGTAGATGCTGTGTAGAGGTACTGCTTACTGAATTGCTTCTCCTGACTTGCTCAGCTTGCTTTCATATAGAAGCCAGGACTACCCAGGGATGCCCAGAGATGGAAACACCCACAATGGGCTGGGCCCTCCCCCTTGATCACTAATTGAGAAAATGCCTTACAGCTGGATCTCATGGAGTCATTCCCTCAAGGAAATCATTGTCCTCTTTTCTCTGTGATAACTCCAGCTTGTGTCAAGTTGACATACGAAACCAGCCAGTGCAGTCTCTACTAGTCTGTAGTCTTTAATAATTAGTGACTAGTAATTTGTGATGACTTTGATGTAATGAATGAAAAGTCTTATCATCTCTCATCCCTTCCCCATTGTTGCTCATGCCACTAAAGACCATTGTTCAAGGTCAGGCTTGGTTTGAAGGTCAGACAGGTCTTTATCAAAACAAAGCTTGCCAGGTGTAGGCACTCTGAGATGCTAGATGAAATAGATCAAACGGATCTTGTGTTGATCATTACAAAGTCCATGTATATACTTTAACAGGAATATGTAAAACAAAACTCTCACCTATAGCTTATGGATGCCATCATATCTCAGTTTCCAAGAACACTTAGTACTATAAGTCCATTCCAGTTGGTACCATCCTGCTTGACCTGTTCTCTCTGAACATTTTAACAAATGGACTGCTTTCCTTCAAAACATAAATAAGGGAACTAAGTATCCAATGTGTAATTCCAAATGCTGGTTGTACTCTGGAAGAAATATGTCAGGCTTGAGTTGGCAACTGTAATTTTGAAAAGTGTAGTGAATATCTTAAAAGAAATGTCACAACATGGGAGATGAATTTCCAAGCTGTTCTTTCTAATTTAAGTGGAAGTCGAGAGGCCCAGCATTGACCCCTGATTCGAATGCATGCTTTCCTTAATGCCCTACTTAAAGATATTGCTGGAATCCAAGCCAATGCACTTCATTACAGAGGTCAGAAGGCAAATCCCTCAGAAGACATCATAAAACATGTACGTTCAATGAAGCAAATGGGAAATTCCCACTGCTAACTGCTCTGAGCTGAAGCTCAAGAGAAACAGCATATGTCCTCATTTAAATCATATTTCTATTACCAGAAGTAGACTTATTTATCTAGGGTGGGTCCTAAGTTAGTGCTTGCCAACATACTGTTATTGCCGTTATGTAGCATAACTTAGGCATTTGAAGATGAGATTGTGGATCAAATGTTAGTGGCATTAACCTTGAATAAAGTAATGTTCGTAGTAGCTGATTTTATCAGGAGTAACTTCTAACCACAGTGGAGTGTCAGCAACAGTATCTCCAGCATTTGTTTGGTTGTTGTGGTTGTTATGTTTTGTTTTATCCTAGGACAGCTTTAACCCAGTATTATCTATTCGATGGCACTGTCAACAGACATATATACTATCCTAGCTTTGGAGACTGAAATCTGAGGTCTGTTCCAGGTCCAGAGGCTCATTCTGAGCCTCTGAGGGAAGGTCTGGCTCATGAGCTTGTAGATAAGTGATCAGTCTCTTCCTGTGACTCTTCATATGATCTCACCTTTCCTCATGCCAGTTTTTGAGACCAACATTGCATTAGGGTTGGCCTGAGATAATCTTTGCTTAAGGATGTCTATGATCATTCTCTCTCCAGACAAGGACAAGTTTATGGTAGAAGTTAGAACTTTATCATTTTATCCTTGGGGAAAGAGACCATCTCAACCAATAGTATTTGTGCAGGAACCACAGCGCATTAAAGGAAAGGTAGTAGAAACAGTTTCTTCACAGAGCTGAGCTATGAATCCACGAATATATATGGTAGAAAGAGGAGATGAGCCCCTTTGGGGGGTTTCCCAGAGTATAGTACTGCTCACTGAGGTACAAGCTTGTTGCAGTTGAGGTATCCGTAGCTGTCACCATGACTTTCCACACTCATAATTGTTGATTATCTCATATCCATTCTAAACTGATGGGAATACATCTGCCCTCTCATGGTTTTTGGGTTTGAATTGAGAATGAAAACTGAGCCAGCCAAAACTGCTGGCAGCCAAGGGCATCAAAAGTAGACATCTACCAAGAGATCTTTTGATGTGCTAGAAACTGCCTCCATGCCTCTCCCCAATTTTGACAAAGCAGTATTCTTTACATTCCCATTTCTAATGTGTATATTTTCTGTTTTTCCTCAAGTTGCTCAGATCTGTTCAAATCTGGTCTTAGCTCTTTTCAACCAAAGATTATCTCCCTTTTATAGTGTCCAGTTTTCCCACTGGGGTTTTAAAGATATTATTCTGATAATTAGGCAGAAATAGAACACACTGGTAAGTTTATTTCCAATATAATTTTCATTATCTCTTTTTTAATTAGATATTTTCTTTATTTACATTTTAAATGTTATCCCCTTTCCTGGTTTCCCCTCCAAAAACCTCTTATCCCTCCCTTCTCCCCCTCTGTTCACCAACTCACTTACTCCCTCTTTCTTGCCCTGGCATTCCTCTATACATAGACATAGATCCTTCATAGGACCAAGGGCCTCTCCTCCCATTGATGATGAACTAGGCCATCCTCTGTTACATATGTAGCTGGAGCCATGAGTCCCACTATGTGTTTTCTTTGGTTGGTGGTTTAGTCCTTTGGGAGCTCTGAAGATACTGGTTAGTTCATATTGTTGTTCCACCTATGGGGCTGTAAACCCCTTCAGCTCCTTGGGTACTTTCTCTAGCTCCTTGATTGAGGACCCTCTGCTCAGTCCAATGGATGGATGTGAGTACTCACTTCTGTATTAGTCAGGCACTGTCAGAGCCTCTCAGGAGACAGCTATATCAGGCTCCTGTCAGCAAGCTCTTGTTGGCATCCACAATAGTGTCTGGTTTTGGTGGTTGTTTATGGGATGGATTCCCAGGTGGGGCAGTCTCTGGATGGTCATGCCTTCAGACTCTGCTTCAACTTTGTCTCTGTAACTCCTTCCATGGGTATTTTGTTCCCCATTCTAAGAAGGACTGAAGTATCCATACTTGGGTCTTCCTTCTTCTTGAGTTTCATGTGTTTTGCAAATTGTATCTTGGGTATTCTAAGTTTCTGGGCTAATATCCACTATCAGTGAGTGCATATCTAGTGACTTCTTTTGTGATTGGGTCACCTCACTCAGGATGATATCCTCCAGATCCATCCATTTGCCTAAGAATTTCATAAATTCATTGTTTTTAATAGCTGAGTAGTACCCCATTGTGGGAATATACCACATTTTCTGTATCCATTCCTCTGTTGATGGACAGCTGGGTTCTTTCCAGCTTCTGGCTATTATAAATAAAGCTGCTATAAACATAGGGGAGCATGTGTTATTATTACATGTTGGAGCATCTTCTGGGTATATGCCCAGGAGTGGTGTTGCTGGTATAACCACCCTGAAAATTAGTTTGACAGTTCCTCAGAAAATTAGACATAGTTTAGTTCCAATATTGTCTCTCTTCCCACATCAGTTTCTCAAGGCTACACAGAGTACTTTGTACTAGCTTATGGTTTCAGTAGGGCAAGGACAGAGAGCATCGATCTAGTAGAATCATGCTAAACTCCAAGGCAAAGACTGAGTTTAACGATAGCCACACATATACAGCATGAAGTCCCACAGTGACAGCAGAAAATGAGTAAGCAAATGACACAGAGGACAGCTATCCTTGGGGTTTGTGTATAGATTTACTTTCCTAGTTAGACGCCACCAGAGACATGCCTCTTCTAGCTCATAGGCCTCCTATTATGTGATGCTAGCTCTCCAGAACTCTGTGGTGTTGACTCTGTATTTGGTGCTATGGAGGTCACACTTGAGTGGTGGACCCATGCTGTCTGGCCAGGAGCTGCGGGACCACAGGTGTATCAGCCAGTGCTCACCAGGGCCATTTTCACTCTCAGGCGTCTTCAGCTCCATGTTCCCACAGAAAATCAAGAAAGCTGTAGATTCAAACAGGAGGCTCCTGAGGGAAAAGACTCAGCTCATAAAGCTATGATCACTGGTACTTCTGTGCACAGACCCTCACAATTTAAAAAAACCTAACAATTTCCCTTCAAATTAGAATATGACATTTACAAGTAAGACATTCCCCAGAACTCAATTTTGACTATTTCTTTAAATTTTTGAGGTTGTAATATAATTGTACCATTCCCTCATTCTCTCTCCTTCCTCTAAGTCATCCCATTTACCAATCCTGGCTCTCTTTCAAAATCATGGCCTCTTTTTTTTAAAAATTAATTGTTGTTACATACAAAATGTATAGAAAATATATATATTTCTAAATGCATATATACAACCTGACTAGTCTGTATAATGTTACTTGTGTGTATGTTTGCAGGGCTGAAGGTTTTGTATTGGCTATACAACTGGAATGCTCTTTCCTGGAGAAGAATACCCCCACTATACATACACATTCTCAGTGCTCTTTGGTCACTTGTAGTTCTTTGTTATAGAAAGGAATACAACTAATGTTTTTTTTTCTTGTTGTTGTTTTTTTTTTTGTTTTTGTTTTTGTTTTTTTAAATGGTGCTGCAGATAGAACCCTGGTCATGTGATGCTATGGAGACAGCCCTGATTACATGGTGCTGAGGATAGAGCCCTAGGCCACATGGTGCTAGAGATAGAGCCCTGGGTCACATGGTGCTAGAGATAGAGCCCTGGGTCACATGGTGCTGAGGATAGAGCCCTGGGCCATATGGTGCTGAGGACAGAGCCCTGGGTCACATGGTGCTGAGGATAGAACCCTGGGCCATATGGTGCTGAGGACAGAGCCCTGGGTCACATGGTGCTGAGGATCGAGTCCTGGTTCACATGGTGCTGTGGATAGAGCCCTGGTTACATGGTGCTGAGGACAGAACCCTGGGTCACATGGTGCTAGAGATAGAGCCCTGGTCACATGGTGCTGTGGATAGAGCCCTGGTCACATGGTGTCAAGCATATGCTATTCCACCCAGTGGAACCTCAGCCCTCCAAGCCTGCACTTCTATATTATGTCCCTTCAAACAGGTGCAAACTGTAGGTATGAATGTTTACACTGTAATGATTGATAACTGACACCCTAAACTCCTCCTGGGATAAATCCATTATATCTGTCCCACACTTGAATGCCTTACATGTGCTCTAGTAAGCAGCCCTAATTAAGATCAGTGGGTCACCAAAAAAAGAATATATGTATTAATTAATTAAAATAAATAAAAGAAAGAGGATATGATAACAGAAGTGGTAGGTGGGATAAAGGAAGTATAATAACATTAAAGACCAAGATTTGCATGTTTGGTATGTAATAATAAAACACATTACAAAGAAAAATAAGTAAATTTAACTATGTTTAAAGAAAAGAAATTTCCTATGTAGTTCATTCTCTTATGCACCACCTTATTAAACTTAAAGCAAAAAAATGTGTATGTAAATTCAGATTTTTATATTTTCATATTTTCCATAATGCAAGGCTCTAAAGATTAAACACTATAAACAATATTATTATATAATTGAAACCACGAAACATACTCAATGCTTCATAAAGTTTAAAGATAACAAGGTAAAACTTTATTATACATACTTAATGCTTCATAAATTTTAAGGATAATGAGGTAAATTTTTATTAGAAATGCAATTTTGAAAGAACTAGCTCCTCAGAATTTTTCTCCTATCAAACAAGGGTTATAGTTTGCATAGTATTTTATTTTCAAAAACATTATAGTAAAATTCAGCATACATTTTATAAGATGTGTTGGGGACTGTCTGCATCTGGAAGTATTTTGTGATGTGACCATAAAATAGACTTTCAATTCTGATGGTATAATGCAAAAACAAAACAAAACAAAACCTAACAACAGCAGCAACACGAATTTCAGATATAGCTTAGTCCAAGTATGTCATCCTAATGACCTTTAGGACATTTCTGTTCCATACAGTGCTATGTGATGGCAGGCACGAACAGTTTGGCATACAAATATTCTTGTGTTCCTTTGTGGGAATCATAAGGTGAAATCTCCCCTAAAAAGTTATGCCTATATAAAATGTACAAGTTTAGTTGACTAATTAGAACTTCCTATGTACAGATAGTCAAAATATCTTGAGCTGTCTTCTGCACTCTTCAGAGACATTCACTAACACACCTGTCTGAAATGCCTGTGGTTTTCAGGTACAACATGGTGTAATATTTTAACTAGCATTCCCATCCACCAGTGCTGAAGCTAAGACAACCATACAGTGTCTGGAAACAACGGTATGAAGATTTCTTCACTTTGCTGAGATCTGCTGTGGTGGCTGGAACCTGCAGTTCCTGGTGCTGTGTGGGGAGGGGGAATCCTTGGAGAAAGGACACGCAGGAGTGAGCTCGGAGAGTTTGTAGCCTTGCCTCCCCTCTGCTTGCTCTCTCTGCTTTACTCTGTTTTTTTCAATTTTTTCCCAATTTTTATTAGATATTTTCTTCATTTACATTTCAAGTGTTATCCAGAAAGTTCCCTATACCCTCCCCCATCCACGCCCTACTCCCCTACCCACCCACTCCCACATCTTGACCCTGGCATTCCCCTGTACTGGGGCATATAAAGTCTGCATGACCAATGATGGCCAACTAAGCCATCTTCTTCTATATATGCAGCTAGAGACATGAACTCACGGGGTACTAGTTAGTTCATGTTATTCTTCCACCTATAGGGTTGAAGACCCCTTCAGCTCCTTGGGTACTTTTTCCCCTGCTCCTTCCTTGGGAGTCCTGTGTTCCATCTAATAGCTGACTGTGAGCATCCACTTCCGTGTTTGCCAGGCACTGGCATAGCCTCACAGGAGACAGATACATCAGGGCCCTTTCAGTAATATCTTGCTGGTATATGCAATAGTGTCTGCGTTTGCTGGCTGATTATGGGATGGATCTCCAGCTGCAGCAGACACTGGTTGGACCATCCTTTTGTCTCAGCTCAACACTTGATTTCTGTAACTCCTTCAATGTGTACTTTGTTCCTAATTCTAAGAAGGGGCGAAGTGTCCACACTTTGGTCTTCATTCTTCTTGAGTTTCATGTGTTTTGCAAATTGTATCTTGGGTAATCTAAGTTTCTGGGCTAGTATCCACTTATCAGTGAGTACATGTTATGTGAGATCTTTTGCAATTGGGTTACCTCACTCAGGATGATACCCTCCAGATCCATCCATTTGCCTAGGAATTTCATAAATTCATTGTTTTTAATAGCTGACTAGTACTCCATTGTGTAAATATAACACAATTTCTGTATCCATTCCTCTGTTGAGGAACATTTGGGTTCTTTCCAGCTTCTGGCTATTATAAATAAGGCTGCTATGAACATAGTAGAGCATTACTCTTTTAGCTGAAGATGTGCCTGCTTGCTATGCCTCTCCCTTCTCTACATCGCCCATCATGGCTTGTTAGCACAGCAACAGAAAAGTAAGAGACACCTGCCTGCCTGATGTCACACAGATGCAACTAAAAATGCTTTGATTTTAACTTCGTTTTATTCTTTGACTAGAAAGTACTTCATAGAACCATTTCCACATTGAAGCATGTTGTTTGGAGAAAACAGATAGAGGCCATGCTCACGCATACTTGGCTCAAAAGCAAAACCAAACCCACCTATTAGCTTCTTCCCTTAAAGAAGTGGGGAGTGGAGAGCTTGATAGAGGATGATATCCAGTGTAATGCTCTGCAGTATTTGACCATACATAATTTCACATACAGAAAGGGGAAGGGGGAAGGGGGAAGGGGGAAGGGATTTCTAGAAATCATTTTGGTTTAACTTTTGGGATGTTCTCTCTCATCAATCCAAATTCTTAAAAAGGCCTGGGGGTGGGAAATAAGAAATCATGAGAGAAAGAAAGACCATATTCCATACCCTAATTTGCAATGGAAGTACCCCAAGGAAACACTGCATCCGGGCAGGATACACAGTGGGATATCTGTTTCCTTTAACTTGCTGTTGGCACTGAGACCCCCTCAAAATGTCTGTAGTGAGATATTGTCACTGCAAACTCAGGGAACGGAGTATGTCAGACCAGTGCACAATCAGATGTGGATCCTCAGAGGGAGTAGATTCTCCTGTAGGTCAGGGAGGAGGATTGTGACTCTTGTACCTACTTCACATGAGTTTGGAAAGGCATGACAGAGATGGAAAGGTTACCCGCCTTTACTCTGCTTGGCAGTGCTCTATACACTCACATACGACTCACAGGGCTTTAAAGCCCATGTGTTAAGCTAATGGCAATGAATCCCATAACATTTGCCTTAAAAATACTTTAACTAATGCAGAAACAAATAAGCCATAAAGTTTTCAGTAACTAAGGACCTCAATGGGCAGACAGAGCACAGTACAGTGAACACCTGAAGTCTGCCCTGGCTTGGCTGTCATCTGACTTGCCCTGAGACAATATGGCCTTAGCCTAGTCTACTCTAATGAAGCCTCCTGTGGCACTATCAGCAATACCTGCTGCCACCACCGTTTCCTAAAACATCTGATGAAAAACAACTGCAGTCAGAAGCGTTAGAAACGTGTTCAGAGCTAATTGCCGATCAGCTCTACTCGGAGACGGAAAACTTAGACTCATTTCTCCAAACTCTTATTGTCTCTTCCCCTGACAAATCTTTGACAATCCTGCTGCTTTTTAAAAACAACTTTGAATATTAAATCTATTTGTTTGGAACAGAGGCTTGAAAGAACACATGCCTGTCATAACAGCCAGAATAACAACAATTATTATATTAAGCCGATACCTGCTTTAAAAAAAAAGTCGATAGAAGCTTTCTGCAAAATTTTCCTATCAGGCTTGATATAGAATGACAGCCAGATCATGTTAAACTCAATCAATGGCTAGTCAGCCTGAAAATCCAAAACTTTGAGTCTCATGAAATGAGAATAATATTCACTTGGAGAAAATGCATTTCCGTGCATGTGAAACATAAAGCTTTAGCTGTGCTAAATGCAAAATGAGCTGCAGAGTCAAATCTGGGCAGTTCCGCTAAGGACATTGAATCACAAAATTTACTTTATACTTTTACACAGTCGCACTTCTGACTAAGTTACTAAAATAATTTCATTAGTATTCATTAAGAACATTGCTACTGGGGCTGGAGAGATGTCTCAGTGTTTAAATTGTTCTTGCAGAGGATCCAGGTTCAATTCTGATTCTGAGCACTCCCACATAATGGCTGATAAGTCAGTGACTTCAGTTCTACCGAAACCAATACCTTCTGGCCTCTGCTGGCACCAGGCACACAGGTGGTGCACATCCATATTATCCACACACTACACACACACACACACACACACACACACACACACACACATATACATGAAGACACACATGGCACTAAAACACACACATACATGTACATCCATATCATCCATATCCACTATACATATATATGTATACATATACATTATATGCATGCAGGCAAAGAACCATGAGCACAAAAATCATAAAACCATTTTAAAAGGGTTTATATTTCTCATAGTTCTGCCTTCTTAAAAAACAAACAAACAAACAAACAAACCTCTCATTAGAACATTTGCTTCTTCTTGTAAGTGTTCTAAAAGTTTCTCAGACATAGAGAATTATAGGTGTGATACTCAGCCTGCAGGCTTGCCTAATTTGCTATGTAGAAAGTTCTGAGCCCTCATGTCTCCTGCTGGCCACCTGGTGATCTCCTAAAACTTCCAGGGCTTCACTTTTGGGTCTGTTTTCATGATTCTTTTCCTGAGATCTGTTTCTGCCTTCAAGCTTGTAAAGAAACTTCCCTAGCAAGACAATGTTCCTGGTGATCACCTGGTCTTTCTCCTCCCCACTCTATGCCCTTATGGCTCAGCAGCAAGAAACACAGTGCACCCCCCTCTGTGTTGCTCAGGCCACACAGCAGGAATGCCATATATTATGGATAATAATAATAATATATTATTATTATTATATTTAACACATAATATATACATATAATTATTATAATAATCAATAATTATTAATTAATAATATAATAATTATTATATAATATATGCTAAGTCTGCAATCTCTTTCCTGTTTCATCCACTTGTTATGGTAGCATACCTTTGGTGCTTGACAAACAGGTCACCTTCAGAAGCAAGGATGAGCTGATTGTCTGTGACCCCAGAACTTGAGAATGGAGAAGGAAAGGCCAGCCTGAGCTACAAAATGTGACACTCTGAGTCAAGAAAAGGAACAGTAACAAAAGCAGAGATGAAATTAACTTCTAAGAGAATGGAATAAGTTTATTTTCTCTGCTCATTCCATAAACTGCAGAAAAAAGCTCTGGGTATTATATTAAAAGTAATACTTTAATAAGGCTCCAAATGGTTGTCAGTGATTGGCAGAATATCCAAGCAGGCAATAGGCATGGGAAAGATGTCCAACCTCGTTATCAGTTAGTGGAGGGGAGTCAGCAGCCACTCTTGTCACTGCACACTCATTGGAATGAATGGGCTGGACACTAACACTGCAACTGCACAGTGTGTCCATGTGTCTTCAGAGAGGTCAAGACACTCATAGGGTGACAGAAGGAATTCAAATGAGCAGACATAGGGAAAAAAGCAAAACAGGTCATAATCCTAGCACCAGGGAGGGTGATGTCAGATGATTGTTAAAGTTGTCCTCTAACCTCCAATATCACAGGGATGTGCATGCATACACACACACACACACACACACACACACACACACACACACACCACTAACACACATACACACATTACATCCATATCATCTATATACCACACACACATATATACATACATACATACATGCACACACACCGCTAACATGCATACATACATGTACATCCATATTATCCATACACTACAAACATACATACATACATACATACATACATACATACACACATACAGGCCACTAACACACACATACATGTGCATCCATATCATTCACACACACACACACACACACACATTACTAACACACATACACACATGAACATCCAATTCATCTGCAAACTACATACACATATACATACAAACATGCACAGACACCATTAACACATATACATATATGTACATCTATATTATCCACATATATGCATACATACATACATGAACACACATGCCTCTAACATACCCACATACATGTACATTCATATCATCCACATACACACATGCATATAAATGTATATATATATATATATATATATATATATATATATATATATATACACATGCAGAGAGAGAGAGAGAGAGAGAGAGAGAACTGAAGTGTCAACATGACTGGATGACAGCATCCCATGCGTTTATGTTATCATAGAAGAGGGGAAAGTACTGTTACTGAAATGTTTCTCTCAATTTCACTTTAAAAACCCAAACCTTGAAACATTCAGAGGTTCCTAAGCAGTAGAATAATGACTCTTGTGGTAAATGTGCTCGCCAGGGGCCATGACAGAGAATCCTAACAGTCAGAGCAGAGGAATCCCTGGCTGTTTGGTGAACAAAGACAATAAATAAAACTAAATTTGAGGAGACCGCTGTGCTCATAGAAACCTTCTCCATTTTGCCTGAGCCTTTATCTGTGGCCCCCACCATAGTTTTCCCTACCATGGTACTTTGGGACAACTTTGGGTAATAGCAGTGGATGAACATTCTTTATTGTTTCCAATTGTTCCATGTGTGGCTACCTCATCTCAAGGTTCAGAAAGAACAACTGGAAACCCCAAGGGAAGGCTAAGTGAGTCTGCGGAGGTCAGCAGTCAATAAACCCTCACCGTTAACACTGCATTGCATTCCATGATCCGGGAAGAGTTTTAAGTTCCATGTAACACTGACGCTTTATGAGTCTTGTGATTAGGAAGTGTGCTTTTGGCAAAATTAAGTTCATAAAATTGTTCAAATGTGTCCAGATCAGGTAATTTCCTCTTGCTTGTTATGGAGTGCTGAAAAACAGCAGGCAATTACCCAGGATGAGGAATGAATAATTATGTGTTTGGGATCATTTGTAATTATGTACGACTATGGGAGGGTTTAATTAATGGGTATTTAGTGTTTCTGTCTAAGGCACCCACCTGACCCACAGCCTCTGTATTAGGACTGCCTCTGTGGCTGCTTATTAGCTAGTGTCTACTTCAGTTGGTCAAAGGCCCTAATTCCCTGCTAGGTCACCTTCCTACCCCCTGACATGAACTACCCTTCAGTCTTTTTATACAGATTTATTTATTTATTTTATGTATATGAGTACACTGTGGCTGTGCAGATGGTTGTGAGCCTTCATGTGGTTTTTGGGAATTGAAATTTAGGACATATGCTCACTCTGGTCAACCCTGCTTGCTCTGTTCCTGCTCTCTCTGGCCCAAAGATTTATTATTATTATAAATAAGTACACTGTAGCTGTCTTCAGACACACCAGAAGAGGGCATCAGATTTCATTATGGGTGGTTTCAAACCACCATGTGGTTACTGGGATTTGAACTTAGGACCTTCAGAAGAGCAGTCAGTGCTCTTACCTGCTGAGCCATCTCCCCAGCCCTACCCTTCAGTCTGGAATCTCCAGTTCACAGCCAGAGGTTGGAAATTAACCCTACAAACAAACCCCTCTACCAGAGTGCTCTGCTTATCCTAATACTCCTTAGGCCCATTACTGATCCCTGTGCTGTGCTACTGTACACTGGGCCATCTCTGAAATGACCCTCCACTTGCTCAACCTCAGCTCCATGTGCCCCACTATAATGCTAGACTGTACCCTGAGTGATCTCAATCTGACTGTCACCTTAGCCCAGGGCTTCTGTGGACACCCTGGCTATTGATTTCCCATGTCCATAAGACACATAATACTTGAGAGATGTCAGCCCCAACTTCCTACTTGGTCTACTGCACAGCTCCTTTCTTCCATTGGGCTGCTTCAGAGCAGGTTTTCTGAGATTGTCCTGAGTACTTGAAGAAGAATGTTGATAAGTAATGGTGATGCCTGGTTTGTTAGTGTAGACCTCTCCACCTCATCACCATGCTGGGCCTTGATGGGTAGGTACCCCAGGAGACAAGGACATAGAAATTTTAGAATAGGACAGTGCCAATAAATGGACATTTAGAAACTTTAATGAAATTAATTTTGCTAAGCAGAAAATGTGGGGCTCAGAAAGCTTACAGGAGCTAAACTGAGCATAACAGTTTCCTGCATGCAAAAGACATTCTTGCATGACTAAAGGCTACAGTGACTGTAATCAGGCCCACTTAAAACATCCACAAGAACAGACTCCCATCTTTAACATCAAAAATGACAGGAAGTAACACTAACTTTTCTTTGATTTCTCTTAACATCAATGGACTCAATTCTCCCAATAAAAAGATATAGACTAACAGACCTGCTACACAAACAAGACCCAACATTTTGCTGCTTACAGGAAACACACCTCAGAGACAAAGATAGACACTACCTCAGAGTAAAAGGCTGGAAAACAATTTTCCAAGCAAATGGCTCAAAGAAACAAGCAGGAGTAGCCACTCTAATATCGAATAAAATTGACTTCCGACCCAAAGTTATCAAAAAAGACAAGGAGGGTCACTTCATTCTCATCAAAGGCAAAATCCACCAAAATGAACTCACAATTCTAAATATCTATGCTCCAAATGTAAGGGCAGCCACATTCATTAAAGAAACTTTAGTAAGCTCAAAGCATACATTGTACCTCACACAATAATAGTGGGAGTCTTTAACACCCCACTCTCACCAATAGACAGATCCTGGAAACAGAAACTAAACAGAGACACATGGACACTAACTAAAGTTATGAAACAAATGGATTTAATAGATATCTATAGAACATTTTATCCTAAAACACATTTTATCCTTCTCAGCACCACATGGTACCTCCTCCAAAATTGACCATATAATTGGTCACAAAACAGGCCTTAACAGAATGTTTTTATAACTTTAATAGGGTACGTAGGATTGTCTAGTGGTGCCTGATTCCGACTAGAAGTTATTGTCGTCTTTATTATCTTTCGGTTGTAAGTGCACCTTTGACTTGTTGTGAGATGAGTTACTATGGAACCAGTTCCTTCTTTATTTCTTTCTTTAAAAAGACTTTTTAGAGTTTAATGAAAATGAAGCCACAATATACCCAAACTTATGGGACACAATGAAAGCAGTCCTAAGAGGAAAACTCATAGCCCTGAGTGCCTCCAAAAAGAAACTAGAGAGAGCATACACTATCAGCTTGACAGCCCACCTAGAAGCTCTATCTAGAATTAAAGGAAGAAAATCCCCCAAGAGGAGTAGATGGCAGGGAAAAAAATCAAACACAGGGGTGAAATCAACCAAGTAGAAACAAAAAGAGCAATTCAAAGTAATTCAATAATAATAATAATTTCAATATTTTTGTATCTGTGGAGGCCTGTTTTGTGACCAATTATATGGTCAATTTTGGGGGAGGTACCATGTGGTGCTGAGAAGAAGTTATATCCTTTGGTTTTACGATAAAATGTTTTGTAGATATCTACTAAATCCATTTGTTTCATAACTTTTGTTAGTGTCCATGTGTCTCTATTTAGTTTCTGTTTCCAGGATCTGTCCACTGGTGAGAGTGGGGTGTTGAAGTCTTCCACTATTATTGTGTGAGGTGCAATGTGTGCTTTGAGTTTACTAAAGTTTCTTTAATGAATGTGGCTGTCCTTGTATTTGGAGCACAGATATTCAGAATTGAGAGTTCCTCTTGGTAGATTTTACCTTTGATGTGTATGAAGTGCCCCTCTTTTTCTTTTTTGTTAACTTTGTGTTGAAAGTCAATTTTATTAGATATTATAATGGCTACTCCAGCTTGATTCTTTGGACCATTTGCTTGGAAAATTGTTTTCCAGCCTTTCACTCTGAGGTAGTGTCTCTCTTTTTCCCTAAGGTGGGATTCCTGTAAGCAGCAAAATGTTAGGTCCTGTTTGTGTAGCCAGTCTATTAGTCTATGTCTTTTTATTGGGGAATTGAGTCCATTGATGTTAAGAGAAATTAAGGAAAAGTAATTGTTGCTTCCTGTTATTTTTGTTGTTAAATTTGGGATTCTGTTCTTACAGCTGTCTTTTTTTAGGTTTGTTGAAGGATTACTTTCTTGCTTTTTATCAGGTGTAATTTCCATCCTTGAGTTGATGTTTTCCTTTTATTATCCTTTGAAGGGCTGTATTTGTGGAAAGATATTGTGTGAATTTTGTTTTGTCATGGAATACTTTGGTTTCTCCATCTATGGTAATTGAGAGTTTTGCTGGGTATAGTAGCCTGAGCTGGTATTTTTGCAGACTCTTAGAGTCTGTATAACATCTGTCCAGGATCTTCTGGCTTTCCTAGTCTCTTGTGAGAAGTCTGGTGTAATTCTAATAGGCCTGCCTTTATATGTTACCTGACCTTTTTTCCTTACTGCTTTTAATATTCTATCTTTATTTAGTGCATTTGTTGTTCTGATTATTATGTGTCAGGAAGAATTTCTTTTCTGGTACAGTCTATTTGGAGTTCTGTAGGTTTCTTGTATGTTCATGGGCATCTCTTTCTTTAGGTTTGGGAATTTTTTTTTCTATAATTTTGTTGAAGATATTTGCTGGCTCTTTAAGTTGAAAATCTTCATTTTCATCCACTCCTATTATCTGTAGGTTTGGTCTTCTCATTGTGTCCTGGATTTCCTGGATGTTTTGAGTTAGAATCTTTTTGCATTTTGCATTTTCTTTGATTTTTGTGTCCATGTTCTCCATGGAACCTTCTGTCCCTGAGATTCTCTCTTCCATCTCTTGCATTCTGTTGCTTATGCTCATATCTATGTTTCCTGATTTCTTTCCTAGCATTTCTATTTCCAGAGTTGTCTCACTTTGGGTTTTCTTTATTGTTTCTACATTCCTTTTTAGTTCTTGGATGGTTTTGTTCAACCCCATCACCTGTTTTGCTGTGTTTTTCTGTAATTCTTCTACCTCTTTAGCAGTGTTCTCCTGTATTTCTTTAAGTGAGTTATTAATGCCCTTCTTAATGTCCTCTACCAGTATCATGAGATATGATTTTAAATCTGAATCTTGCTTTTCAGGTGTGTTGGGGTGGGAGTGATGGGTTCTGATGATGGTGAGCATTCTTGGTTTCTGTTTGTAAGATTCTTATGTTTGTCTTTTGCCTTCTGGTAATCTCTGGCGTTAGTTGTTATAGTTGTCTCTGGTTAGAGCTTGATCCTCCTGTGATTCTGTTAGCCTCTGTCAGCAGCCCTGGGAGTCCAGCTCTTTCCTGAGTCTCTGCAAGCAAGCCTTTCTCTTGCTGGGAAGGTGCACAGACGTCTGGCATTCAGACCTGCCTTCTGGCTGAAGATGAAGGCCTGAAACAGGGCCTGTCCCAGAAGATGTGTTGCCTCTGCAGTCTATACGCTCACCTGCACAGACTGGTCTCCGAGGGACCCGGGACACAAGATGGCTCTCTCACCTGCTCTGGCAATCAGAGACCTACCAGGTAGACATCTCTCCTCTGTTATGGAAGGTGCCCCGATGTCTGGAGCCGGAAATGGGTTCTGTCCCAGAAGCTGTGTTGTTTCTGCAGTCTGCACCCTCACCTGTGCAGACTTGTTTCTGAGGGACCCGGGACACAAGATGGCTCCCTCACCTGCTCCAGGGTTTTAGTAATTACAAGCAAGTTATAGACAAAAATTATACTTTTTACTAAAAAATGTACAAAAGGCAGAATAATTAAAATATAAGCAGCACTCCACAACCACTCAAGGTGGAGTGGTGGAGATCAGCGCTTGCACACCTCTTACATAAGTATATTATATATTTATGAGAGAAATTCTAAATTTAATTTTATATGAAAAGCTAAAAGTGTGTTTTAAGGTATTGACTTGTCCTGTGTCACCCAGAGACTATACAATAACTAGACTGTTTTCAATGAGTGAGTTTCTTAAGTGTATACAAAACCAAGGTAAAGAATACATAGGAAGAAACACAGTTGACTGTGCAGCTACAATTGAGGACTCAATGGCTCCACTCTTGGGCTGTTTTGCTGTTCTTCTTCCACCTTGTCATAGAGTTGGGGGACTGTTTGGGGAAGACTTGACACACACATGCCCAGGTCTGGAATATGGGAGGGTAGTCCTGATGGCAGGGGTAGTTTCTCAGTGAGTTTGAACAGCACAGGACTATTTACCACTATAATATATATATATATATATATATATATATATATATATATATATATACTAGTAATCTTGGCTTAATAGCATGCCTTAATGGCATGCCTTTAAAGCACCTATGCTAATAAAACATTTGTTATGATCTTTCCTGAGTTTGTTATATTTGCAATGATCTTACAAAGGGATGTTGGCATTTGCAGATTGAAAGATGTGGGTTTGGATTCGTGTTCAATTCTGGCTTGCAACACTTAGAGTACAATGCATAGACAACTAGCAATTTGCACCCAGTTTGGCAGTAAAGCAAACTGGTGTTGGGAAAAATTACAGGCTTAGGTAGATAAACGTGCACTAAGCCAGGGCTCCTAACAGATAGCTATTTCAGAACCCAGAATGGGGGCATGCTACCAGCTTCATTAGAGATCTGAACTCAACAGGCATTCAACAGTATGGTACAGTGAGCTGCTGGGCTGAGGTCAGGGCTGGGACAACTGGGGCGCTAACACAACAACGCAGAGCTGACATCTTATATCCACTCTAGAGGTATAATTCCTTTACCTCTGACTATAAATTTTGAGAGCAATAAACTGAGTTTGAGGGCAATAAAATCCAGCTCATCTGTGAAACATCTCTTCATTTCAACATCCAAGAACAAGCTTTGTGTAACCTGTGCATGGTGGTGAAATGGGTTGCTCATAAACATAGAAACAACCACTTGCTTAAGATCTGTTCTGTAAAGCAAATGATGTTATCCTTAAGAAACAGAACCTTTCTTTAGAAAGGAAGGGTGTACATTGCTGGGTAGATGTATAACTTGTTCTAGTGATAAGCTAAGCAAGTCTAAGCAGACCCAAGTGCACTGTGCCAAGAGGAAGTGATTGTATCTAACATGTGTGGCATTATGCCATTCAGACTAGAGCTTGCTACCAGAGGCATCCACTTCTGAATTTCCTACGTCCTTGATGTAATGAGAAAACTGTTACGGATGCAGATGGAGTGCCATCAAGAAGTTGCAGTCCCTCAGAGGTGACCATATGGCTCTCTCTCCCCTCTTAATACTTAATGATGGTACTTGGGCATGCTCCAACTATTTAAAGAGATTAAGTTTCAAGAAAAATCATTTTCACACCAGTAAAGAAAGACTGTGCTCAATAAAATGCATTTTACCACAACAATATTTTAACTTCTTTTAAATTAGATGCTTCATTTAGACTTAAATTATTTACTAAATATTTTAGTTAAAGACCACTTATCCTTGGTATGTGTTTTCTTTACCAGGAAGATATAATCAGTCTCAAAGACACGTCCCAGGTCTTAATTACATTAGTCAATGACAAGCTGTTAACGCTAAGTCATAGTCAATGACTACATGGGGAAAGCCAGAAGAAAGCAGGACCTTTCATACAACAGCCTCCAGTCCCCATCAATGTCACCTGGTCACATGCCTTAAGCTGGAAGTCTGCTCCAAATCAAACTTCCCCAGGGGCTGCTGCACCTGCCTCTGCTTCTTCAAAGAACACTTTCAAGATCCAGAAAGTTCTTGAGCTTTGAGGAAGTTATGAAGAACTTCCCCAGTCTCCCAGGTGGACTTCATTTCTTTCCACAAAACAGATGAATCCATCTTGGAAGTCTAAGTGGCAAACTGTCCTGTGGAAGCATGTAGTTTGAAGATATAACTCCTTTCAGGGTGCTTAGCATTGCATGGTCATTTAGCCAAACACTTGGGCCAGCAGGGGATGCTTTTAAAGTCCTATCCTTGTCCCCCATCAGATCTTCTGTGCTTATGCCAGCCATAGGATGTAGCCAATTTGCACCAAGGCTAAGGTGCTGTACCTTTAAGAAACATTGAGAGTTATGGGGCAAAAAGCTCTTGTGCTCATGGACAGATTCCTCCTTTAGCCTCAGTTGTTCGCAAAGGTGGGATGTGGTCCAATGAGGTGACAAAAGTGGGTTGATTTGGGGGAACTGTGGGGCAAAATCAAACTTCTTCCTTTTTCCTCTGGACACAGATGCCTAAGAACTTTAAAGAGTTTTGTATGTAGGAACTGTACGGCGTGGTGACTCTGTGGGTAAAGCTCATTCTCCAAGCTTGGTATGAAGTTTATAAGGTTTATGTGTAGGGACTATCAAGTAAGATAAGAGGTACTGTGTAAGAGGTACTCACTGTAAGGCTTGGTGACTTGAGTTCAGTCCTTAGAACCCACATAGAGAAGGTGGGAAGAAGGGGATACTTTCTCCACCAAGGCTTCATGTCCCAAATACTCCACAACTTCCACAGCCTCCCTCTGGACGTCATCCCTCTGGACTGGAAAGCCAGAATGAGATTCATTCATTCTCTCTCTCTCTCTCTCTCTCTCTCTCTCTCTCTCATTTTGCCTTTCATCATTCTTTTTGGTTTTGGTGTTTTGTTTTGTTTTGTTTTTTGTTTTGTTTTATCACAGTAGCAGAAAATTAACTAATACACTCTTCAAACAGTGCCACCAACCGAGGACCACCTATGCAGATACATAAGCCTGTGGAGGATATTTCTCATTCAAACCACCTCAGAGAAACACACAGCCAGAGGGAAGACAGGTGTAGCAGAGAGACTGGCTAGCCCTTGAGAGTGCAGGGGATTGTGTGCATACATATAGTATCATCGTCTCTTCCATCTGCTCTCTCAAATGACTGACTCTGGCCCAGACAGATTGCCTGGGATGATTTCCCTTCTGTAATGTCAGCTTAGTGTGAATGTTAGCCACATCTACAAAAACCTTCCCAGCAATGCTTAGACAAGTGTTTGATTCAACAACTGCAAAATACTGATCAGCCAAGCTGACAGAGAGAAGTGACCATCACAGGCCCTTGATTTCAAAATGATTATCGGCTGCTCCTCTGTGGTTTGGGAATGTGCTGGGATCGATTATCTCCCCAAGTGCTGTGAAGGGATGATGGATAACTAGATTCAGCCCTCAGAATCTAGTGTGTGAGCTGCTCCCCCACCCCTGCCCTGTACACTCAAGCCAGGTCTGAAAACTGCTTTCAGAAGACAGAAACTCACCACAAAGATGGCACCGGGATCTGGGACAAACACACAAGGGGGGCGGGGGTAATACAAATTTTTTACATTAATTTTTACATGCTGGAGTTAATGTACTTGAAGACCTATTTGCTGAAATCGTTCACCATGGTAAACTGGTGAAGTAAAAGTTCACTATTTAGACGTTATCCCAGGAAGTATTATCTCTGTCTTACAGCTGAATCCAAATCAACAGGGTTTCAGTGGGTTGCACAGACTGACCACTTCTTTCCTGGATGGGTGCCATGTTGGGGCAATTTTTAATAACAGGATAAGAGGCTTGAGGTGGTAAGTCTGATCTTCATCCACCATTTGACAAAAGCAGAAGCCATGAATTATTGTGTTCTATGTTGCACTAGCGTGAATAGATCCATGCCTAAGGGTAGGCCTAGCTACAGTCTGCACCAGGACTTTAACAGCAGAATGGAGTTTCTGGACTCCAGCATTTTATTGAGTTTAAAAGCAGAATCATCATCCGCCCTGTAACCTTATACCCTACCTGTTCCTCTCTTCAACACCATGGTCCCACCCACTCCTGTCTATAATGATCCAAGCACAAACTAGCCATGTTCTCAGCACCAGACCAAGATGTCATAGCACATAAGCACACAAAGCGACAGAAGGAACTTCCCTCTCATCTGGAAATGGTGGGACTGGGAATAGCAGACTAAAGTTCAGAATGGGTCTTACTTAGCGACAGAGTCTGTCCCTGTTTGGAAGTTCCACCTACATTTGAGAGCTTGGTCTTTTTTCATTGCTAGATCATTGATTAGAATGCTTAACTCATTGGAAAATGCCTCTACAATTCACTGGACCAAGTATCTGGGTGCTTTGGCCCAGGTAAGTAAATGCATAAAATTGATTCCTTTTCTTCATGCTGTACCAGGGATCTCTCATTTCCCCTACAAAGATGGGAGCTCCACACTGAACCTGAGCCTTACCCTCCTGCTAGCTTCTCTCTCAAAACCTTTGCAGTCATGGTCATGGTCATGGTCATAGGCAGAATCTTCACCTTGAATGTTCTAGCTCTCAGTGGGGATAGCCCCACAAAAAGCATAGTTAACTAACTGATTTCTGTAAAGAGTAGTGTAAAACAGAAATAATTTTTCTTTGTCTTGTGAACAGATATACCTCCTGCTGTTTGCTTCAGAAGACAGAGGGAGAAAGTCTCTGAAATTTAGGAGAAAAGGCCGAGGACCTGAGCAAATCTAAACTTTCACATGAGGCCTATCTAAATTATCTGCGAAGTGTCATTTGCCTACTCTTTGTATATGCATTCACAATCACAGAATCCCCTGTTTCTCTGAGCTTCATATGGTAAAGTTTGGACCAAGAGGTTGGCACCAAGTTCCAGTTTTACTGCCCATTAGCCTATGTTCTCAAAGAGTGTCTCAATGTCCCCAGATTCCCATCCTCACAGAAGGGGACATTACCAGAAGTGGCTGCTCACTTAGCAGGAAGGCAAGCTCTATGCTGATCCAATGGAGATACCTCAGGAAGATTCTATGGCCCTTAAATAGTGCCCATCCACAGAGGCCACAAAGAAGCCATAAGAAATTTGAAAGTACTTTAGCTAGAAATACATACACACACACACACACACACACACTATATATATATATATATATATATATATATATATATATATATATAAACACATATGCACACATACACACATACACCACATACACACATACACACAAACATACACACATACATATACATATATACACTCACACAAATGGGAACATATATACACACACATACACACATACACACACATATACTACATACACACACACAAAAACATACACATATATATGTATACATACACACATATAAACACATAAACCACATATACATATACACATACATATACACATATACACACACAAAGGCATACATATATACACATACACTCAGAACATACACACACACATAGATATACACATATACACACACATACACATATGTATACACACACTTATGAACACATACACCACATACACATACATGCACACATACACATATACACACAAATGGGAACATATATATGCACATACATACATATACACACATATACCACATACACACACAAATACATACCTATATGTACACATACATAATATAAACACATACACCACATATACATACACATATAAACATGCACATACACATGTACACATACACATACATATACACATATACACACACAGATGCATACATATATACACACATATGCATACATACACCACATACACACAAACACATACATACATACATACACACACACACACACACACACACACCTACACCCACATACACATATACACACATACACACACACTTGCTCATCAACAATGCCCCAATGAGGACAAGTTTTAAGAAAGTACCTTGTAAGCCTGGTGTGGTGGTGCACGCCTTTAATCCCAGCACTCGGGAGGCAGAGGCAGGCTAGTCTACAGAGTGAGTTCCAGGACAGCCAAGGTTACACAGAGAAACCCTGTCTCAAAAAGCCAAAAAAAAAAGAAAAAAGAAAAAAAGAAAAGAAAAAAAAGAAAGAAAGAAAGAAAGAAAGAAAGAAAGAAAGAGAAAAGAAAGTACCTTGTGAGCTTCCCTATGAACAACTCCCCATTCAAAAAATGCACAGTATCTCTAGGAGAGAAAATGCTTCTAACTAATGCAGGAAATTTCCTGTTGAAATCCTGTACATTTCCAGTGCAGCTGCTACATCATTCTAGTCTGAGTGCACACATGCATGCTCTTTGGATCCGACACTGATGTAGCATGCTCATCTGCATTGCCAATGGAAAGATTCCCCCACCCTCATGCTGGCATGTCAGTCTCCTCGTGGTAAACCGAGTCTCTCCCAGGACCTGCCCCCTATGCTGGCAGGAGGCAATGAAAACTTCCTGTAGTGGAGATACTGGTTCCTTCTCTGCCTCCAATACATGGTGGTAGGTTTATTTTCTCAGCCTCCTTAATGTCTGGCATCCTGCCTGCTCAGCTGCTGGGAAGTTCCCCTGGGATTTGACACCATCCACTTTCCTCATCCCAGAAGCAAATCGGAACCAGATCACCAGCACACACGGCTGCTTTCCCTTTAATCAAGTTCATTCGCAGTTACAGTAATGGCTTGACAGTTTGAAAGCTAACTACCAAACCAGAAAGTGGTTTGGGATTAATGGCAAGTAAAGTTGTGTCAGCTTAGGAAAACGTGGTGATTTATGAACAAGAGCTGTTCAAAGGGTACAGGCTCACTGTCCCTGCATCAAGGGGTCCTCTTGGCACCCACTCACCCAGACAGGTCGCCTTGATCATTAGCAGGAACCTGCTGTTGAGTCTGATTTAGTTGTGGTTTTTATTTGCCCCAATCAGATCAGGGCCCTGCTAATTTTCTGTTGCTCATGGTGTTGGTTCCATTCTCTGTTGAACGTTAGTGGAGCAGCCCAGGTGGAAGACCAAGGCACTAATGACAATAACAAAGATTAGTACAAGTTTCATCTTAGGTGGAGAAAATCTGAGATAGGCAAGGACTGGAATGTGTTAGGATTGGGGGTGAGATGTGTTGGTCAGAGCTCTCAAAGGAATCTCTCTGAGTGGTGTTGCTATGAGAGAGAGAGAGAGAGAGAGAGAGAGAGAGAGAGAGAATGAGAAGGAGAGTGAGTTGTGTGTGTGAGAGGGTATGTGTCTGTGTATGTGAATGAGTGTATGGATGTACATATACAGGGTGTGCGAGTGTGTGTGCATGGTATGTGTGTATTTGTGTGCTATGTGAGTATGTATATGAGTGATATGTGAGTATGTGTATGAGCATGTATATATGCAGTATGTGAGTGTATAGATGTGTATGTTGGTATGTGTGTGAGTATATGTATCTCTGTGTGTGAATGAGTATGTGTGTGCATATATAGTATGTGAGTGTGTGTGTATGTATTGTATGAATGTGAGTTTGTGTAGTGTGTGAGTATGTGTATAAATTTGTGTACATGTGATCTGTCAGTATGTGTGTGAAGATGTGTGTGAGTATATGTGTCTGTGTGTGAATGAGTGTGTGTATGCATATATAGTGTGTGTGTATGTGGTGTGTGAGTGTGTATGTATGCATGCGTGAGTGTACATGTCCATGTGTGTGAATAAGTGTGTATGTGTGCATATACGGTATGTGTGAGTGTATGTGTGGTGTGTAAATATGTGAGTGTGTGTATATGTGGTCTGTGAGCATATATGTGTATGAGGTTGTGTATATGGTGTGAGTGTGTATATGTGGTGAATGAGTGTGTGAATGTGTAAATATGTGAGTGTGTGTATGTGGTGTGTGTTTGTGTGAGTGTGTGTTTGAGTGTGCCTGTATGTGGTATGTGTGAGTATATGTGTATGCGTGTTGAGTGTGTATATATGGTACATGTGAGTGTGTGTGTGTGTGTGTGTGTGTGCCTTCCCAGAAGTCTCTACATAATCTGGTTCTACCTTCTTCCACATATCCACCTGTGCTTCCCCAAAAGTATTGGTCCCTGCAGACAAATGTCTATGGCCTACTACTAGCTTGGTCCTAGTAGTCTCTTGAATTCCCCTTTCAAGATAATAAGCATCAAACACATCTCAGAGGCCATTTTATCCCCCAAATTTTCAAATCTATGTGATCTCTGTCTCTTTCTTTAAGGGACTGTGCACATATATGTGCACACGCACACATCCATCCATACACATAGGCATGCACACAAACATACTTGCAAATGCACACATGCACACACATTCACATGTTTGCACATGTACACACACACACACACACACACACACACACACACACACACACACAAAGCAGGGAAAGCCAGAGCTTTGCCACACCAAAATTCAGTGATGCTGGGAAGTGGAACGCAGAGATATGGGCATTACATGCACCTGTGTGTGGAGGGCTGAGGGCAGAAGCGCCTGTGTGTACTGGGGTGAGGGCAATTTCAGTGTTGTTCCTCAGAAATCATCTACTATTTTATTTTACCTTTAAGACAAGTTCTCTCTTAGAGAGGAGTTTGCCACAAAGGCCAGGTTGTAAGGGTCTGCCTCCCTCTGCTCCCCAGACTTTACGTAGATTCTGGATGTCTCACTTGGGTCTTCCTGCTCGTGAGGTAAGCTCTTTACCAACTGAGACATTTCACCCAGCTCCAATCATAATTTTTTAAAAGATGAAATTCAAGTTAGCAACTCAACCGTAATTGTTCACATCAAATATTCTATCACAATCCAATTGAAAGATGTACTGTGATGCTTGAATAGCAGTGTTTTCTGTTATGAAAGTATTCTGTTTATATAAGACCTGAAACATTTTTTATGTCTTAAAAACACTGCAGTTTGTAAAGTCCAGTGATCTTGACTCTAGCAGGGGCAGCATCTATTGGCTGGTGGTGTGGATGACCACACCATGGAAAGTGCTGGCGTCCTGTGTTCAGAAGCAAGGACTTGGTGAAGTCTGGAGACTTAACACACACAGGACAGACGAGCCAGAAACCACTGATTCATAACACATTTGATTTTTAATTAATTTTTGGTTGTTACATGTTTGACATATTTTGCTGTCTCCATATCTTTGGTGGTCTTCAGGTTTGTTAATGCAACCAACAGGTTAGAATCTGGGGTGTAGATAGTGGGCTGTGCCAGGTCCTTAAGGAAGCTAGTGGCTTTCACAACACAAGACTGCCTTTGGTAATACATTGGATCTGTCTAGATGACACTGGAGGAGAGATCACCACTGACCTTGCCCTTTCCCTGGAGCAAGGCCTGGATCCTGGCATTTTGCTGCTGAGGTGTCAGAGCCTGTTAAAATCTGCTTTGCCAAAGCCTCTGGCTTATGTCACACTGTGAACTTCTGAGAACGTTACAGCAACATTGTGCTTCTGTGGCCTCACTCTGTCTGCTAATAGGATTGACAAAGAAAGCTTGGAGAATGAAAACATGTCCTACCCGAGCTAGTGGGCCAGGAGCTGGTACCCATAACCAAGGGCCCAAATACATGTTCCTGTGCTTTAAATGACTGGAATTGACAACTGTTAAAGGTCAACCATTTGCCAAAGGCAATGTGTTTCAAAAACTTTTATTTATTGACTTGGTAGGGTAAGAAGGTCACATGGTACAATTGGTGTGTGTGGGGCGGGGGCAGGTCAGAGGTCAGAGGACAACCTGCAGGAACCAGTTCCTTCTGCCATGAGTCCACAGGCTATCAGCAATTGGATGCAAGTACCTTTCTCTGCTGATCCCTCTTGCCAGCCTCTAAGACAATGTTTTTAATCAAGGTTTCTGGTTGTGTCATCCAGTCTTCATCACCATGGAGTGAACACTGGGCTCCTGGCTATGATTTATGAGTTCCTGAGGCTAGAAGTAAGAAGCATGGAGACAGTGCTCTTGGGTCCTTAGATATACCCCCAGTTAAAATGTATGATCATGGTGTGGACTTAACACAAGCTCTCTGAGTGGCCTTACTAACTGTGCTTACTGGAAACAAACTAGAACAAAAGCTGTAGTTACTGAGTCTAAGTTTGGGTGAATTCATGACTCATTCTACCACAAAGGAGCAGCAGGACTGGAGAAGTCAGCTGGGGAGCCGAGCATAAGGTCTGGTTGGCAGGAGCAGCAGGCCTGGAGAAGTCAGCTGGGAGCCGAGCATAAAGTCTGGTTAGCTTTGGAAGAATATGAGGAAATGTAGAAATTTTCAGTTTAGTCAGAGAGAATCAAAAAGAACCTAAGACATTTGTACAGCTACAGAAATCAGATGAACTCAGGGTCTTCACACTGTGAGGTGTGCTCAAGTTTTTAACACTGTGAGGTGGACTCAGGGTCTTCACACTATGAGCTGGACTCAGGGTTTTCACACTGTAAGTTGGGCTCAGGCCTTTATAATATGAACTGAGCTCAAGCTCTTGACACTTCCAGGTCTGTGTGTGGGATCCTGTGGGGACATCCTTATTTACCATTGTTCCTTATCTGAGAAAAACTCACAGTCCTCAAAGGCAGCTGCAAATACGAATGCTCAGAATGTACTTCCTGTGGGATAAGACATCTAACCTGAGACCTCTGCGGACCAACCTCTTCACATGTGTAGAACAAAGGCCAACAGGAAAACTGCAGGCTATAAGCATGTACCATACTTGCTTCCATGCTTGTTTCTGTTGCAGTCCAACCCTTCCCCCTACCCTGGGGATCTATATCTACATGACCATGGCATGCTTACCTCAGATTTGTCTAAGACCCAAACTACATGCAGACAGTGACAGTTGGAAACCTTTTCCATAATCCAAGTTGATCCTGTCCTTAGTTATTAACACTATAACCACAGGTCCAAGAACAAGTAGATGTTTATAGAAGGGAACATGGCTACAGATACATTTTCCAAGTGAGAAAAACTTTGATTGTTAATGTAAACATAGCTTTCTGTCTCCATGGTGATGTGGCTCTTACTCTTTCAGGAAACACTTGGATTCATTTGCATGTGCTTTCTCTCTCTCTCTCTCTCTCTCTCTCTCTTTCTCTCTCTCACACACAAACACACACATACACACATATGTACACACATGCACACACTTATACATATATATAAATGTATATATACAATCTCATGCACATATACACACATAAACACACATATATACACATGAACAATACACACATACACACGTATACACACACATACATGTACATATACAATCTCATATATCCACACACATATACACACTCACATACTCATACACAGACATATACACATACACCTACATACATAAACACACATATGCACACACACACACACACACACACACACACACACACACACACACACACCTGCTGATGAAAACCCGGAAAAGGAAGCCAGGCACAACTCGACCCTGCTGGTCCTCAGTCTGCACATGTGTCCCCTGCCTCTGCCCCAGGAAGAAAGTCACCTGGAAGCACTTCCCCTTTCATGTTTGGCTGCATTTCCTTTGCAGCAGTGGCTTGCACTGCCCTGCCTTGTGCTAATGTGTGGGTTTGACTGAAGTCTTGAATGAGCTGCTAAGGCTAGAGTTTATTTTAACAAAGACAGGATTGAGAGAGGTTAGTCCCTTGCTTCACTTCCTAGTGTCAAAAAAATTTGCTCTGTTTTGATACTTGCCTTTGTTCCCTCCATTGGGGAATTAAACCCTATGATAAACAGACATTACAACTTGTTTCGGGAAGTGAGAGGCTGTGGCTATGACGGATGCCCCTGGCTTGCTCTAGGCTGCCATTCTGTAATTGCTGCCACCAGGCACAGCATAAACCCACCTGCCTTCAGCCCTCTTTTTGGACAATGTGGCCTTTAGAATCCTCCTGCTCACCTCTGAGCTGATTTTAACAACTCCCTAGCTGTGTCCCCAGGCTAGCTATCTTGGCTCTAAATCCTCCCATCGTGTAAAATCTAGTTGCTTAGGTAACTCTTTACTCCCTGGATACAACGTTCTGTGATTCCTACCCTCATGCTGGCCCACAGGGTTTGAAGAAAGAATCACCTCATTTACTCTAATATCTACTCCAGTTACTCATTCTTTCTCCATAAAGGGAGAATGCAAAATTCACACAAGAGGTATTACCAAGAAGTAACTCTCCTGTCTCAAACATAGATTCATTCCCTTACAATTGCATAAAACCCATTTCCTTTTCTTTCTTTTTCTTTCTTTTTTTTGGAGGGGGGGAATTATGCTTGCAGCTTTCTCTTTACCATTTGAAAGAAGGCTTTCTGATGGCAAGAAAGGAATATTTTCTGTTTTGTTGTTGTCGTTTGTTTGTTTGTTTGTTTGGTTAGTTTGGTTTGGTTGTTTGTTTCAGGGATTTGAGTCAGTCTTTCTTCCTCTCTCTCTCTCTCTCTCTCTCTCTATCTCTATCTCTATCTCTATCTCTCATCTCTTTCATTCATTCATTCTTTATTTATTTCCTTTCTTGGTGGAAAAGACATTTCTCAGTTCATCAGTGAATAGAAACTCCTCTGTCATCTAGTTTCCAAAGTTTTAACTCTGCCCCCAGGTCTAACAAACCATGCTTAAGACGAAGCATCCATGGCTGAGCCCTTGCTCCTATTACAACAGATTTGATCTGGGAAAAAACTGGCTTAATGTACTCAGTAGTGAGGCCAACCTTCTTTGCTGCAGCAGCAAAATACCCTTGATTGCAACTTCTGCTTTAAGCCCTGTTAATTAGAATTGTCTCATTGGGGGTTCTGAGGGAGAATTAGAGAGACAAGCAGAAAACAAACTAACTTGATTGCTCCTGGATGTTGTCACACCCTTGAACAGGGTTCTCCCCTGCTCTAGCATAATCAGGCCACTTCTGTAAGCACAATGGGAAAGCATCAACTATGATTTGGAAACTTGCAGTGCTAGGTTAAGTAATTACTCCTCTTGCTCATTAGCAAAGGTTGCATAAGTCTTGAGTGTATATGTCTGTTGTGAGCATGTCTTTTGAAAGTAAAAAAGGAATATGACTTTGGGTATTAACACATGGTGTTATTCATACCACATGCCCTGTTCAGTTTTAACATATCCTGACTGATGGACGGGACTCCCACCAAACACACTGTGAAGCCGAGGGACTCCCACCAAACACACTGTGAAGCTGAGGAGCTTCAGGGTCCCCAAGGCCTCACTTTGTTTTCAAAGGAGCCCCAGCAGCTCACTCCTGAAGGTTTTTCTTGCATAAGGATGCAAACATCTGATGCTATTTAAGTTACTCAGATAGATTACACAAGGGTAAAGAACACCCCCTAGAGAAGCAGAATGGAACAGCCACTCTCACTGCAGGTCTCTGAGAACCACTGGGATAACCTCAGTGGTCATACAAGATATGTGAGTTTTATACATCCAGACCCCTGAGGGAAATTCTCCTGTGTCCTTAGTCTTTTACATTGTAACTATGTGTTCTTACTTGTACTTGTGCCTGGCCCTCTCATCTTTACATTGTAACTATGTGTGTTAACTTGTGCATGGACCCCCCTCTTCCTTTATATTGTAACCATGTGTGTTTGCATGTCTATGCATCCCTCATCTTTTACAATGTAACTATGTGTGTATGCATGTGCACAGGCATACACTTTGCATCTCTGACCCCCTAATTGCCCCCACTTTACTGCGCAGCTCTCCTGCGGTACTAGCCCACGAAGACATCTGGCTTTGCAAGATGGCTTATCCCAAGGTGAATTAGGCTCAAGTACTTTTCACAATCACCCTACAGTGTTGAGTACTTAGTCAAGTGAGAAAAGAGTCATATCTCTACTCTAAAATTTCTGTGTAAATTCAGTGGGCATTCTTCTCCCTCTACACTGTTCACTCTCTACCCTCATGCTGTTCTCTCTCTGTCTACATCATACCCAGTCCTTTGCAGCCCCCGGCAGGGATCTTTCTCCTGGGTACTTGTGTCTTGAGGATTTTGTTTGGTTTGGGACCAGGGACAAAGGACTGGGGCACATATTTTACAGATCAAAGTAGACCTGACCTCTGAGTTCTTCCAGCATCCCCCAGTCCTTACCAGGCATATCATGCCCCTAACCCTGAAATTTCTAGCCCAGGGACAGGATGGGAGGATCTATCTATCTATCTATCTATCTATCTATCTATCCCCCTTTCTCTCTCCCCCCACCTCTCCATAGTGATTCCCTTGGCCTCAATTGTTGGGGAAGTAAACTCACTCCAGAGCAGGTTCCCAATAAACCTGCCTATAATCTAATCTGGCTTAAGTTGACTCATTTCACTGGCAATGAAGAAATACCCTATCAGGTCTAATTTCTGGGTCTAACCCTGGAAGGGGCATGGATTTGTTCTCGCAGAAGACTATCAGGAAGATTATGACTTGGATGGCAGTCCCTGAGAGCCTATTCCAAGCTGGGCTACAGCAATCTCCAAGTCTTAACAACCAAGCCATCAATTTTGTGAATACACTCTATACTCTTGGTCTTATCCTCTGCATTACCCTTTGTCTTAGGCCTTGACCCTTTTTATTACACAGTGATATTTAGACAATAGGACCTGAGTGCTAGTGTGCTTTCTGCTGCTGGGTAGCCAGCGAGTGTGTAGCCCCTCATCTATCTTCTGAGGTTATGTGTGAGCTCACATTCAAGGCCGCAAACAGTAAGCAGACATAGGTTTCTAGATATGCTGGTCCATGTTGGCACTGACCCCTATCTTTTCATCTGGCTTCTCCATTAAAGACATGCAACACCCATCCTCCCCAGCAATCTTGAACAAGCAGCTGAGTGACTTCTCCACTTGTCTTTCAAGCACCCTTGACTAAAGTCCCTAGCACTCCAAAGCATCATTGTTGGTTTATATTGAAGTCCTTAATTATAAAAATGACTTGGTTAGCATTGACACTCTTGAGTTCTGTAGGAGGCATCTCCAGGCCCCATTCCCTACCACAGACTTAGTTTAAGAAACATTAAATATGAGTCTCTTCTGTAGAATGTTATAAACCTGTATTTGAGACTGAAAATACAAATGTTTTTATAACTTCATTTCATAAGACTTTTATAATTTTAAAATTTTGACCCTCCCAGCTGGAAAATCTTTATGTATACAAAACCCTGACACATTCTCTGAGGGAAGTGGTCAACTTCTCACCCCTCCATTCCCTATGTGCCAATTCTTTTCAGACTGCCCAATAGAAAAAGACAGTGAGGTCATACCACAGCCAATGGGGAAAGACACAGTCACTACCCGGGTTATGCCTTCTGTCTGTAAGCTTTTGTCTTCTGAGCATACTTCTTTGACCATGAATAAAGTTTACCTTGTCCAGAAACTTCAGTTGGATCTGGAGCGGTAGTCTCTTTCTTAACAAAGCCAAACTCACTTCTAACATTTAAGCAGGTATTTCCCGACCTCAGGTTTTCCTGATCTCTACTTGGTGTTGCTGTGTGTGAAGGCACAGTGAGCAGAAGCCAGAAGCTGCTCATGGGGAATTTCTACAAGGTGGGGTCCCAGACAGGGTTGCCCTCTGAGAGGCCTTCCTCTCCTGTTGGTTGTGAGTCCCTCAGGAAGAGTAACTACTCCCTCTGAAGTGTTCCACATGCACCTGTGCTCCCTGACTTTCAGAGCTCAGGGAGTTTGGGGTGAGGTGGGGGCGAAATGTAGAATTTTCTTCTCCAGTCCCTGGACTTAGCTTGCTCAGCTCTGCTTTCATTTATTTAGTTTTTAATTCAGCCCTTTGAAGAGTGTGGCAACTTTGGTTTCATTCTTTTTTTTCTCCTACATCCACAGTTTTTTTTTTTCTTTTTGGTTTTTCGAGGCAGGATTTTCTCTGTATAGCCTTAGCTGTCCTGGAACTCACTCTGTAGACCAGGCTGGCCTCCAACTCAGAAATCCGCCTGCCTCTGCCTCCTGAGTGCTGGGACATCCACAGTTTTTATTTTCTTTTCCAAGATTATATATAATATATAAATGCACACATATTTTATATATATATATATATATATATATATATATATATATATATATATATACATATACACACACAAGTGTGTGTGTATAAACACTGGCGACTCACCTTTTATATATAATATGAGTATATATTATAATTTTTATATAATATGAGTATGCTGTTTTCTTGCACACCAGATGAGGACATCAGATCCCATTCCAGATAGTTGTAAGCCACCATGGGATTGCTGGGAATTAAACTCAGGACCTCTGGAAGAGCAGCCATTGTTTTTAACCTCTGACCCATCTCTCTAGCCCTGCATCCAGACTTTTTAAATGGACAGGTTGCAAACATCCACTGCAGTCCCCTCCTCTACCTTCGCCCCCTCCAGCTCCTCTGGGAGGTTCATATTCGTCAACTGTTACGTCTCCCCTCCTTCTGCTTCAGCAGCACTGGTGATCCACGCTTTGCTTTCTGTCTTCCTCTGAGTCACGCTTCCCCAACAGCCACCTACTTCACATTCTGCCTCTCTTTTGTTGAGGATTGAGTTGTGTTTTATCATCTAATCCTTTCCAAATACTGTGTACCTTTCTACATGATGGCAACTCCCGACAAGGCCAGGGAGATGAGAGAGCTGGGAGCCACATCTGAAAGGGTTGCACAATCTGTTGTGTCAACAGAGGAGTGAGGCTAGGACTTGCTTCATTTAGGGATGAACGCACCTCTGTTGTGTTTCTAAGAGAAAGAGAGAGGGCAGAGGCCTGTGAGCATTTAGCCTGCCCTATCTGCTTGTCAATCACATTTGCTTGGGGGTTGGGGGAGGGGGGAGAAAGATTAAAGGAGAGTAGTCTAAAGGGAGAGGCACAAAAAAAAGAAAGATATAGCTCCAAATACCACACACTTTCTATCACATAGTGGGATGATTACAGCCTCAGCGTCCACTGACTGGAGGAATGTGACTCGAGCTAAGGCAACTGCCTTTCTGGCTTCCATTTAGGCTGCATAAGTCTGTCTGTCTGTTGTCTGTCCCTTCCTTCTTTCCTTCCTTCCTTCCTTCCTTCCTTCCTTCCTTCCTTCCTTTCTTCCTTCCTTCCCGTTTTCTTTTTTCTTTCTTTTGAATACTGTACAACCGTATAAGAAAAATATATTCAGGGATTTTCTTCCCCTTGCTTGCTCAGTGAGCTACTCATTTGCATCAGCTTGTCAAGAGTTATGACATTTAATGTTATTAATGTCACTTCCATTATTCCAGGGGATCTCAGCTGCCTTCACCTACACAGTGTAAGTGTTTCTGATTACATGACCATAACTAGAGACCCCAAGGAGATGAGAAGCAAACACGGAGCTTCGTGCTGCGGGGAGGCCAGCCTGAGAGCACCCTGTGTCATTCACCACCACGAGTCTGAAAATACATTCACTCAGATGTCAGAGCATTGAATGCATGCAGGCATTCCCAGGAAAACACACACAGACACACACACATGCAGCACAACACATACACAGGCACACACATGCTTATTTGTTTATTATAGGAATTCAGTGCAATTTAACAATGGCAGTCAACACTTCTATGTCCGTATTTTTTAAAGAAGATAAATTTACTTCAAGGAATGAACAGTAGGTCCAAAGATGGTCAGAAATCTGTATTCACGAGGGATGAATCCTAAGGCACAGCACCCATCACTTTCTAGAGTTAATGATGAAAATGGAAACTACTGCGTTCCACAGTGACATTCATGTGTCAGTCACAAAAATTTATTATTTGACATGCAAAATTGTAACACAATCAGAATGGTTGCTGTTAGCTTAACTAGGGAAACATGAATAATTTTAATGTAATTATATTTTATATTTGGAAGAACTTAAAGCTGAACAAGATTTGAATAAAGCCAAATCTTTTAAAATTGTATCAGACTTAAAATTCTATACTGTGAACACAAGTGCCTGAAGTAGTATTATTATAAACACTTACGAAAATGTAAAAGTGACTTAGTAAACTACCTGAACTCAGTAGTATATTTCTGTCAGTCTTTTAATATTTAATTGTATTTATCTCTCACCATCTTTACCTGTCTCTCCATTCAGGTATCCAGAGATCAATAGATCGATGAGAAAATGGAGAAAAAGAATGCTTGGTACATACTTGCCAACACATACGTAATACCAATATATGCCCAGGGTGTCATTGTCAAAGGTTTTAAATAATTAAAATTAAATTAATTGAATTTCATTAAAATTAAATTAACAGATAATTTCCTAATATCATTTGGCATAGTTTCAGTAGTTAGGTTTAGTTTTTCTAAAATATTTGGTCACTGGTTTTTATAAGGCTTGGGTCTGTGTTTGTGCAGCCCTCATTTATGCTTGAATACTATGTGATTTGGAATGACCCCTTTCTCTGGCTGTTGAGAGGCTATGCAGTCCTTTCCATTAGCTCACATTCTGGGTCTATCTGATGGCTTCCTTGTAACTGTAACGTCCTTGAGTTTGTTTTTCTGGTGTTTCTATCTCCTATCAACCGAGCATCAGGCCCATACACAGTGTGATGTCAGGGACTTAACCCTCAGCTCTGGAAGGTGGCTGTCAGGTGGCCCTGCCCTTACTGTAGCCTCACTCAGCTCTGGAAGGTGGCTGTCAGGTGGCCCTGCCCTTACTGTAGCCTCACTCAGCTCTGGAAGGTGGCTGTCAGGTGGCCCTGCCCTTACTGTAGCCTCACTCAGCTCTGGAAGGTGGCTGTCAGGTGGCCCTGCCCTTACTGTAGCCTCACGAAGTCTGTTGAGATGGTGACTGCTTTCATCTTTGGTATTTAATATCCATGGACGATGCAATGTCTCAGTCAACCATTTTACTGAAAAGTTGCAAAACAACATTTATCTTCATCCCTCCCTTCTAAACTCATGAAAAGAACAGCTTCATTCACCTTGTCAACTGAATTATCTAAATTTTCCTTGAACACTTTTCATGTTTGTGTATGTGTGTGGGGGTATATGTGTGCATCGTGTATGTCTGGAGGACAGAAGAGGGCATCAGATACCTGGAACTGAAGTAGTGGGTAGTTGTGTGTTGGGTGCTGAGAACTGGGCTTGGGTCCTCTGCAAGAGCAGCAAGTGCCCTTAACAGCTGAGCCATCTCTCTGCCGCAACCACACAACAATCTAAAGAAGGAAGAGACTCCGAATGGGAGCTCACCCAGAAGTCACTGGCAGTGCCGGGCCAGTTGTGCGCTCTTGGTTCATTCTCTCCTCTCATTCACTGAGGGACCACTGCTTTGCTAGTCAGTGCTCAGTCACACCATGTGACTGTACCCACCATTTCTATTCCCTGTGAGCCTCTGCCTGCTTCATGCACGTGGTCCCCAAGACACATACTTGCATCCATTTATCTTCACAGCTTGGACTTGTCTAACTGCACACTTGGGGTTGGATTTAGCCTGAAGTAACAGGGATTATGCCTAGGCCACTGAGTGCTAAGAAAGGCTGCGGGGAGGGCCCTGAGTGGATGTGTGGGGTACCTGCTACATACCCCTTCCCCAAAATGAGCTGGGTGGCAGGTATGTGCTTCTTAAAAGTAAATTATCAAACCCTACATCCAAAGTTTGTCATTAGAAGGGATTCTTCTTAACTTTGGTTTTCTCTTTTTATCTGTTTTCTCTGACATCTCTGTTACGGATTTAGCATTTGCTTATTTACTCTGTGCAGAATGTTCGTGAGAGTCTGACTCAGGGTACCATCATCACTAAAGGCTACTGCCCTGATGTGGTGGCACAGGTCTCTCTGTAATCCCAGCACTCTGGAGACTGAGGGAGGAAGAGCAGTTCAAAACCAGCCTCAGAGACACAGTAAGTTTGAGTCAGAGACCAGCCTAAACTACATGAGGCCTTGTTCCCCAAAGAGAAATAAACAAGAAAGATAATTTTTTTTTTAAAAAAAAGCATGACAGCCACTTAGTGAAATTGAAAACTTAACGGTAGTTACTTTATTCCCTGACATACAACTCATTGGGCACATACAGTCAGAACTGTGTGTTAAAAATAGCACTATTTAACTTTTCTGTCCTGGTGGTTGGAAGGTATAAAGCATGCTCTAGAGGCTCGTGCAGTCCCTGGTCTCCAGATGGTGGTGCTGTGTTAGAAAACTGAGGTGAATCTCTAGCAGGAGCAGTTCACTGAGACCCAAATTCCTGCCACCTGGCTCCACTTGATATTCCTTCCCTGTGCTTTGCCTATGAACGAAACATTACCAGCTGCCCGCACTCCTGTCTCCTTTTTCCACTGAAGTGGTATATATCTCCTTTGCACAAACAAACAAACAAAAAAGAACCTTCCTTTTTTATTTTACTCTGTTGGGAGTTTGGTCACAGCAACAAGGAAAATTAACATATAGGGCATTTGGTATCTGTTTAAATTAAATTCATTTTCATCAAACTATTGATTAAGCTTTTTCTGAGACAGAGTCTCACTGTATAATTTTACGGAACCTGTCATAAATAATTTTTTAAAAATTTCCTCTCATTTGCTAACAGAATGATTCAAATGCTCTGCAGTTAACTTAAAGAGCTACCACAGGGGTGTGGAAAGATGACAGACACAGCGGTAATGATCCTGCACAGGTCAGTTCCCAATACCCACATCAGCCTATTGCTCCAGCTCGATGGGATTCAACACCTTCTTCCAGCTTCCATGGGCACTGCACACATGCACATGCCTCAGGCACTCTATATACACAGGCACGCTACGATGTATATAATTAAATATAACATAAACAATCAGCTCCATCTCTCCCTGTTCACCTGCTACTCTATTTACTCTGTTTGTAAGGGGCCTGCATTTCACTGTTTCATTTTGCAGAGAAAAGTAAATGTGTGTATTGCTTTTAAGCCTGTCCTTATACAAAAATGTAATAAATATATTAACTTGCATAACTTTTCTTCCATTTTAAGCTATCATTGTAATATGACTATCACCGGATGATGCCATCTCCCTCGTTTTTATACCAAGGTAACATTACTTTGGGTGACTATGCATGCCTTCCTTTGATGAACAGCCTTTGTCTCTGTGCCTCCTTCTTGTGTGAACCTTTGCTGTCTAGATTCAGAGAGAAACTTTATGTGCTTTCCTGTGGGAGAGCTGAAGATTGGTCTACCTACTTAACAATGTTCATGGCTCTATAGGCTTTGGACTATTTTTTAGAGTCAAAGTAGTACTCACATCTAGTCAGTATAGAAGCCTGGGTTCTTAGTTACCTTGAGAATGTGTGTGTGTGTGTGTGTGTGTGTGTGTGTGCCTGTGTGTGTATTTGCATGCTTCTATGGGTATGAAGTGGTAAAGGGGTTCCATGGTTTTGGAGGTGGAGAGCAGCAGCCTGTCTGTGCTGAACCCTCCCTGCTAATTCTCCCACTTCGGACTCCCAACTCTTTTTTTTTTTAGCTTTCTTCACACTTCTTAATGGTTTCAACCCTTTGATCTTTCTTCAGCTCCAATGTTATTTATTTTAGTTGCATTCTCTTACTCAGGCACAGTACAGGCTAATCTTTTAGTGCTTTCTGACTCCCATTGTTTCCCTATTGATCCAGCCTTGTTCTGAGGACCATGGGCCCCAACTTTGACTCGCCTTTCCTTGTGGCCAGTGCCACTATGAACCACTGAGGTCCTGCACCATGGTCAGTCTGTGTTATATCTGTGTTGACACAAATGGTTATTGTCCTACAGGATTTATATGACATTTTAAATATGTCTTCTGCTATCAGACAGTATGTATACATGTATGTACATATCTGTATATGGACCACATGCCTATAAGTGCACATGCCTATGTATGCCCATGCATGCATGTGTACATGCATGTTTTTTGATGCATTCTCTTTCCTTGCCATGAGGAAGTTGAATCTCAAAATAAATAGAGTCTGGAGGTATATTTCAGTGAAAGCCTATTTGTTTAGAGTCTAAGAAACTGTGGTGGGTTTAATCCACAACAGAAATATCACTGCCCAACAATAAGTTAATTGACTGGGATAAATTAAAGAACAGTGTTTTATATGTCCTGGTGTGTGGTGATTATCCTGTGCTGGCTGCTCTGTGGTCTCTAGGTCAGCATTTTGAACATCATGGGGTGCCATACATCACACACATGCTGCATGCTGGCAAGCAACCACTGAGCAAAAGGTGTGAAACTTCTCAACATACATCTACTTAGACATATAATGTTGGTGCTTTAAACAGAACAAAAAGAATAGAGAGGATAAATAGAAAATGAACATTCAAATACCTGGCCAGTAAGTTTGAAAGGACAAAAATAAGAAATATACGAAGAGTTACAAATAACACAGTTCATAGCTCTAATTAAAAGTGTGTCAAATTATATTCAGCAAATAAAATAAAATACACATTTCAAGCAGACCATGAATTAGGTAGCAGAAGGAAATCCATGATTTCTAAATCCTGGATGCCTTTGCTGTGCTCCTCAGCCTCAAAACCAATAATAATAATACAAACAAACAAACAAACAAAATAAACAACGACCCCCCCATATGAAAATAAATAACTGAGATACTCATGAGGTAACCATGGTGTTTAAGAAGAGATAACGGTGGAATTACAAAACTATATAAAAATGATAATTAGCAAGCCTGTGATGGACACCTATGCAGTGGGAAGAACACGAAATGTCCTCGGCAGAACCGGGAAGGACCTACTCACAGATGAGAAGCAGCATGACCGATGGTCATGGGGAGCAGTGACCCTGGATTTGGCACACTGTGGAGGCTGTCATGTTTGAGATTTTTGCATCTACGCTGGGAGGAATGGGTGTTGTGAAGCGTTGCTGGTCTGCAGACCTCACTGGGTATTTAGAAGCAATGTGGAGAGGGTAGGGATTCTACAAGGAACCAAGTCCTTTCCTTGACATAGACAGCGACACCATGGCCCTTCTGAGAGCTCAGTTTCACAGCTTACTGTCCATTACACCCCCCTGAGAAACTCACTGCCCCCCACCCAGGGATCACCATCTTTTCTCATTGGATATGGCCTTGCCCTTCACTGTTAGGTGCCATTCATGGTTCTTAGGGCCTAGAGAGCTTTTAAAGAGCAGAGAGTCACTTTATCATAGCCCTGAATACTAAAATGGCAAACGGTCCTTCAGACATGGGAAGGCCTACAAGTTAAAATGAATAACCCCCAAGCTTTCAGGGTTTAATGCAGAAAGGCCATCCTGTAGGCCATGGGGATCAAACTATCTAGGAAGTCCACAGGAAAGCTCGAGGCAGCTGTACACAGCTAGTTGTTTCAAAGTGGACTAACCTTTGTTAAAAACACCTCACTCACTGGGATACCTGATGGAGTCAAGGTAGCATGAGGTCAGACATAGGGAGTCTGGGTTAAGCTCCAGGTCCGTGGGAACTTCATGTGATACCTAGGTACTCCCACCTACAGGAAATACATGGTGAAGTATGCAGATATAACTAGGCAACAGTTTAGGAATTTGTATTCAAAATGGAAAAAAAAAACAACTTTATTCATACTTCTCATATTTTTCAAGGTCCATAATTGTTTAAAAATTAAATGAAGAGGGAAAGAGAGAGGCAGATAAAGGGAAAAAGTAATAAACATTTCCCCAGTATTTTAAATATGTTTATTTTCTTAGCTATCCTTGTAGAATGTTAGCACACCAGGTGCTATTTTTACTGGTCCATCTGAAATGGATAAAGCAACCACATTGATTTGACCATCAATATAACATCCTATCACTTACATTTTTATGGTTCTCCATGTTCTCAATAAAATAAATACTGGCCAGGATTTGACAGCAGACTTTGTAAACCAGCTCTCATTTCTTCTCCACTTGGCGTGTGTCAGAACACCAGCTTGTATACTGCAGCCTGCTCTGCAGAGAATCTTTTGGAGAGTTTTAGGAAGAAGATAAGATCCCCCCTCCCCCCTCCCCCCTCCCCCTGTGAAACCAGGATGAGTTAGCATACTGGCTGCTAATTGTCAGGTAGATGGAAAAGCACTGGAAAGCCAAGATGTGATTACTGCTTTCAGCTCACCTGCTGGGAAGCACCTCCGAGCCACTCATCCAGGGACTCTTTTTGTTGTTGATACTTGGGAGAGCTCCCTTGAAGAATGCAAAGCACATAATTACCAGCCTTTAGTGCAAACCCTTTTGGAGAAATTCTCAGCTAAGCCCACTCTTTAGAGGTAAATAGCAAGGGGGCTTGTAATTACATGAGCTCCTCTGTAGACATGAACTGACACAGATAATGCTAGATAATTAGTAGATAATTTTCTAGGTATTCCTGGCACTGAGCAATAAATTCACAGTGAAGTCAGACAAAGCTCCGAGGGTCACCCATGGCCAGCCTGTGGACAGTGCTAATTGGGGGAGAGAGAGATCTGCACTCTGAAATGGGAGCAGCCATTGTCCAGTTGATAGCAGGCCCATAACACCCACGGCTGGATAATGTGGTGATTGAAAGGCAGTGTGCTCAACAGCAGCGGCTCAATGCAAAGATATTTAGCTTTCAATACAGGTTGGGAACGGCTTGAACCTGGTAGGGTAGACATTGAGTAGCTACTCAGCAATCACATGCACAGATTGTAGTTTTTTTTTTTTTTTTTTCCTAGTTCACTTCATGGACTGAATTGCTAATTTGAACAGTCACGCCTCTATGAGAAACAACTTGGTTGGGGGTGGTGTCATCTCCTTAGGAACTAATATGGGATGTGACAAAGTCTTCAAGAAAGTCAACAGTAAGAAATCTTAATTACATCTGTAATTTCTAGAAGGACCTCAAGAGAAAATCCGAGTTCAGAGTAGGAAGAGCAAAACAAAAGCAACAGCGCAATTCTACCTGAGGAAACCTGAGGACAGGACAAACCCCGGGGCTTCCGTGGTGAATTGTCTAGAGCAGCTTGAAGCTGTGCTCCTGCTGCAGCTCTGCTGGCTGCCAAAACTCCCTCCCATAGTAACCTGCAACCCACAGAGTTACACAGAGTGTGTAACTGCGACCAACCGAGACAGTTACCTGACTGCTAGCTGAGGATGCATGCATTCCCCTTCTTGATAAGCCCATCCTTCCTGCAAGACCACCCGTGTAGAATTTGCTTTCCTATTCCTCGGTTTCCTCATCCGTACAAACAATAAAACCCACCTCCCCACGAGGCATTATCTGAAGGACCACAGAGGAGGATGTGCGGTGTGCAAACCACAGAGGTACCTTTCATCACAGCTTGGGAACTGCTTGAGCCTGGTAGGCTCAAGCCCACAGAAGCCATGAGAAACCACTAAGTGCTGTTTACACAGCCAAGATTGACAGGTGAGGACGGAGATGCGAGTAAAGTTCCAGATAGGAATCTACCCCATCAGAGGAAACTGAGGTGATGCTTGCAGTAGTGAGAGATGTGTTGTCAGTTAAAACAGTGGCCTTTTTTTTTCTCATTTGTTTAGCTCTTTTGTCCTTGTACTGGCAGGTCCAGCTTTTTGTTATATCATGTTCTGGTCATTCTTCATCTTCAGATCCTCTGAATTTATAGAGTCTTTTCTCCCCTATATTCATCATCTTTTCTTATTCGCCAACCTTTAAAGGGAGAAGAATGCTCCAATGCCCCTGCCGCAGCCTTCTACGGGTTCCCTAACTGCTTTAGTCACAAAAAAAGTATTGATGGTCACAGTATTCTTGTAATGATAGTGTGTATAAAGATGTACTGACTTGATTTGAGCTTGCACGTAAGTAACACAGATAATTTGGGCACACAAAAAAGGCTTTTATTTTCCAAAGTTACAAACCTCATGGAATTGAGGACACACCAATGAGCTCTGTGGGACAGTTGAAGGAGCAGCTTATCTCAAGAGCCATCTTTAGAGGGCAGAAGGGGGGCGGGGAAGCCCTCTGGTATCTGGAGTCATCCACAGGCTTCACCATCCAAATACTGGCTTTTGGAATACCTATGGGGAAAAAAATATTTGGAGTGGAGGTTGGTCTCGCAGTCTCCATCAGACCTTGATGTATGGTGTTGGGAATTCCATGAGTGGGTGTCTCCCATTATGACATCAGGAACTAAAGGGCTCCTGAGAGCCCGGTCACCCGAGTGAATGGGGATTTCAAGATCATCAAAGTCCCTATCACGGTCGGTGTCTTCAAAAATAAACTACATTTTGAACTGGAAACACAAAGGTTCTGTGAAAAACGTTTTAAATTAAAGTTTTAATTTTACTCAAAGATTTACAACAGAAGGGAGTTTAGTCTTCCTTGCCGTTAGGACGGTAGGTCTACATTTTAACAAGCAGCACTGCCACGAGGAAGATCGCCACTGGAGGAAACCACTGCAGAGGATGCAGTCAGGTCTCATTATATCTGCATGCACAACTCTCATGGTAATATATATACATATACATACATATACTTGCATACATATGCAGCCAACACTCATTTTAATATACCTGTAGCATATATATCTGTTATGATGACATTTCTAATGCATATCTTTCATGATAATATATCTGCATGCATATCTCTCTTGATAATATACCTGTAAGAGTATCTCCTATTTTAATATATCTGCATACAATTCTCTCATTTTCATTTACCTTCATTAATCTAGCAAGTTAGTGATACCTTACTGACTATACTTTCATGCCAACTACTGCTGATAGGATTATGCAGCTTGTGCCAGGGAGGACACTCTCCTGCTCTGTGACTGTCATATCCATAGTTGTTTGGCTTAGTGGGTAGATACTCCTGCAACATGCCTGGAGCAGTGTCAGTTAGTAAGAAACACTGAAAATTCTTTCATGAATACTGAAAAATTGGTACATCTTCTTTAAAAGATGCCTTTCAGTGAGGTTGTGCGTCAAGTGATATTATTGCTCAAAGTAAGAACTTTTGAGCTTTGGATGCTCACTGAATACACACAAGGCATGTTTTGTTCTTCCATCATCCAATTCATTTCATTTCACAGGAATGTAGACAGCAAACCCTATTTTGTGTCTAAGTTTACATATGGGGAAAGTAAGGCATGGGGCCAGATCTGTATAAACTTTAGACCATGCTCCTCACTAACTGGAGTGGTGCCCTACTGTGAAGAACCCTGTCCCCAACCAGCGCCCCAGGCAGCCAGAATCAAAGTCAAGGTTCATAGCACATCAAAAGCTCCTTGGTTATGCAGTGCCTCCATACCAAGGAGGTTTCTTAGCACTTTTCATAGTGCAGTTATGACCACCTTGGCCAGAATTGCAACCCCCTTTAGCCAACACCCTGAGGACTATTGAAAGGAAAGAAGAAATGTGTGAGAGAACTGGGCCTACACATCCATGTGTGTCTATGTGCTGTGCATCTGCAGACTGTCTGCTGGGGGTTGATGTACCCATGTGGGACATATTACCGAAAGGACCCAGAGGGTAGTGTCAGTGTCTGAATTTAGGATGCATATCTCTCATGATAATATGTCTGCAAGTCAACCAGAATGGTCATCTCAGTATCAGATGGTCTCTAAAACATCTCTGGGAGTAGGTGTGTGTGTGTGGGGGGGGGTAAAATGGGTGTGCAGAACAAGAAGCTCATAGCCAAGGGCAGAATCAATTCTATCTCCTTACCTTTCTATCTCTTCCTCTCCTTTTCTTCTTTCTTCTCTCCTTTCTCCTCCCTTTTTCTTGCCTCCTCTTCCTCCTCTTTCTCTCTTCTTCTTCTTCCTCCTCCTTTCTTCTTATTTCTTCCCCCCTTCTTTTGGGGGAGAACTGCTCCCTTAATACAGATACTGTGAAGAAGAATTTCTCCTAGTCTTTTTATGCCAGGAAGTTACGAGAGACTATTAGCTCAGGTGTGAGCTTTCACTCAAGGTTTCCATGTTATTTCTGTGGCCCTTAAATATTTATTAACTACCAGCAACAACTCTGCTTCCTCCAAAGACTCTAATGCTGCCAAGGTCCCTTTGCTGTGGGGCTTTGGATTCTAGAAGCAGAGCTGACAAGAAGCAGGAGAAAGGCAGATAACAAGCACACAAACAGGCAGAAGTGTGTCCTGGAGCACAACCAGTGTCTCCAGGCTTAGGTGACAGGAAGGCAGCTGCAGAGAGGGAGCCAGTCTGAAGCTGGTGTGAGAGGCAGAACACAGCAACTCTCCAGATCCAAGCGCACCATTTCCCTACCGTGAGCTGTGACTTCTGCCCCTCTCTGAGCCGTGACCTCTGCCCTTCTCGGACACAAGCACTTTACTTTTCATAGAATTTGTTTTCTTGCAAGTTTCCCGGCTACATGCAGAATAGAATCTGGACACGGATGCGACACATATGTTATTGGAAGATCAGGCGTCTGCAGGAAGTCCCACGGTGGAGCACGGGGACCAATGACCAGTCCTACCTAGATGCTCTCTCTAATGCCTGCCCAGGAAACTGACCTGAAAATCAGAAACAGACAGAAACGGAAGGAAACCACTGAGCAAGGCTCCTAAGCTCCTGGCTTTAGGCTCATTTTAACTTCATCATTTATTTTGTACTTGATGGTGCATGAGGTCAGGGGCAAGTTAAATCAGAAGTCTTTAAGGGTACCTCTACATAACTTAAGATTGGACCCAGACATGACTGGTCAATATGTTCATTGTAGTTACTTAAATGCCTTATATTTTAGAAACTACCAGAAGCTACACACTAACCATAAGTTATAGCTAGGACATGTAAACAGGTTTTTCTAAAGCTCTGATGTCTTGCTAGAAGTACAGCTCTATCCAGTCTGCTCATCAGGATGTTCCGGGACTATTTCATGTCTTTGAAGTATAAGCAGGAAGTACTTGCACAGGACTTCTGAAAATACCCTTGGCACTGAAAAAGACATGCTACATGCTTGGCAGCTCCTCCCCAGAGTTCCAAAGTTCTTCCTTCTTCTTAGCCTGTCCCCAAAAGGTCCTTCAGTTTCCCAGTGCCATCCTGGGCCACTGAGAGGGAGACCATGTTCCAGACTCTGAGGCCCCTGAGGCACTTGAGTATAATGAACGAGTGCACGAGCCTGTTTGTGGTTTCAGTGTTTTCCCAACATGGAAGGCAGTCAACCTCTGTCCAGAGCTCCAAGTATCTTACTGTACAAGTGCAGGTCTTGTTTCATTACATTTGCTCTTTGTCACCCATTACAGTTGTGCCTTTTCATTCACTCAAGAAAAAGGTTCTGAGTAGCCCTCCATACTCACTCCTAAGGGTTCAGAGTAGCCCTCTGTATTCACCCCTGCTGAAACACAGGGAGCCCATCTCCTGATCCCAGTAGTTAGCTCACACCAGACAGAGGACAGCCTACAAGTCCCCAGGGCTATCTCAGCAAGTCATCCACCCTCCCCACTGTAACTGGTGACTTTTAAACATGCTACCCTTTTAAAGCTCATGACTCTGTCTGTGCTTATTCCAGCTTTGAGAACCGTCCTGCAAACATTCGACCTATCTGTTGCCCACAGAGCTAAGATTAAACCCCAGGGCTTAGGCACAGCCTGCATCCATATCTACCTTCCACTTGATAGAAACTGAAAAACCTGTTGAGGTCAATATTGGAGAGTTAAGCCCTGGGATTTTTTTTTTTTTAATAATTCAATTATCTTTCTGTTAGACAGAACAAGAAGAGTGGGTCAGTGTTAAGGATGAACTAAGTGGCAGGCATTGTGTTCTGGCAAAAGTTCAAGTTTTGGGGCATTTTCTTAAAGAAAGAAGGAGTAAGGAAGATAGGACAAGCACTCCTTCCTGGTCCAGAGAAGATTAAAAACAGAATGTGCGCTTTCAGCAGGCTCTCTCTGTAAAGAGGCAAGGTTTGCCTTTAGAAAAGCTTTAAGGTAAAACAACAAACCTGCAGTGCTGACTGTCCGTCCAGCTGTAGCTGTCTGTCTGTCCCCACACCTCTCTGTGTCTTGGCCAGACCCCAGGAAGATGCTTAGAGATGGATGTGACGGCTGCAGAGTGATGGTTTGTTTTGTCAGCCTGTCACTGTAATCCTACCGTTTGCTGTTTAAGACAAAGTGTTCATTTGAAAACATCAGATGTGTTTTATTGTACACACCCATGTTGGGGACGACCCTGCCAACACAGGGGCTTTGTTCATTTCCATAAATCAGACGTGTAAGGATCAACTTGTAAGGATACAAGCCGGAGGGTTTAGGGAACACGGGCTTCCAGCATGCAGAGGCAAGAGAGGGAGAGCACTGGGGACTCTCCTGGCATTTCCCAGAGGTGCTAATGACTCAGATCCTGTCAAGATTGTTTCCAGTTTATGCAGGAGAGATAGGATCCATCTGTTTAATAAAGTGGGGAATCATTTCCTACAGATGAGCGCCATAGATCAAGGATAAAACGGAAGTTTTAGAGCCTGTGCTTTTGAAGTAAGCTTTGAGAGCTTCCTACCAGATCCTATGCTGAATGGGACAGGACACCTTATAACAGTGAGAAGCAGCAGAGGCACTGGGGTCAACACTTGGCACCCCCCTGCTCCTGCTTTGTGCATACCTATAGCAGCAGCAGTAGCAGCAGCTCCACAAAGCTATTTGCATAGAAGTAACTCAGTCCACTCAAAAGCTTATTTTGCATTAAGAAGACCTGGCCAACTGGAACCCCTTTCTCTGGTGTAACAGGAAAGCCTCACAGACCCTTAGAAAGGTCAGGGTGGTTAAGGAGGAACCACAGCCTCCCTGCTCCAACAGCCATGCTGGTATTGAGCTGAGACACCTGTGGGAGTTCACCTTGTGAGGCAGGTGTCCTCCTCATCTATCTGTCTCAGATACTGATACAGCAGCACTTTCTGCACTGAGATGTGATGACTTCATTCTGAGCTCCAAAACCAAAGATGCCATGTGCTTGGTGTATTAGTTGCTGTAACAAAACAGCTTCCCACAGAAATGGTTTGTTTTGCTCCATGGTTTTCAAGGTTCAGTTCATTGCGGTGGGGCACGCAGCAGAATTCACAGTGATGGAGACTCTGTCTGTTTGGTAAAACAAAAAAGAGCACAGGGCTTAGGTGGGAAGCAGAGCCAGTCTGGAACTCTCTCCTACATTTACAGGTAGACTAGGTGTTCAAAAATTTATAAGACATGCCTAAAAAACACCACTAGTGGAGAACTCCATGAGATTTAGGGACATTTCATTCAAACCTCCACTAGTGGAGAACCCCATGAGATTTGGGGACATTTCATTCAAACCTTAACGGTTAGTGTGTGGAGGTGATTTTGGACATTGCTGACTGGGTCTGCAAAGCAAATGAAGAAGAGAAGTCTTTGCCAAAGACTTGATCCTGTGGAATTAGCACAGTGCCTTCCTGAGAAGGACTGAATACATGAACCCTGTTCTACAGGAAAATCTTATCCCACATCTCCTCTTCCTCATTCTATTTTATTTCTCAAGTTTGACAATATTAAAATCCCCTGCACCTCCCTCCACCCCCCTTGGAGGAAGCAGGAAGGCGATGAAGGAGGAGGTGAGCTTGAAGATCTGCAGTTAGAAATAAGACTTGATTCTCCACTGGGAGCCTCAGGATAATCCAGGAAACCTCTCTTAATGTTGTCACTGGTATGAAACCTAAAGAAACTGGGCCAGGAAACAGATTAGGCATTAATCAAGGCTTCGTTTCTGATGCCCCATTGCCTGAAAGGACTTATAGGGCTTCTTTCTGTAGCACCAAGCACAAGCAATATGTAAATGTTTTCTTTGTCTGTTTGTTTCCCCAGGTGAAGACTCTTCCTATCTGTGACAGGCTCTTCTCACCACAGCTCCCTTGTTTGAAGAAAAAAAAATCAGAGGGATCAGGTTCCTCTAGGGAAAAAGAAGAAGAAGAAGAAGAAGAAAAACAAAAACCTGTTGTCCCAACTTTAACTCTGAAATCAATTTGTCTGAGTGTAGGGGGCTGATGAATAAAATGTATTTAGATAAAGGTCATTTTAATCTATATTAGAAGGAGTAGCCTGGGCCTCCAACCCTCCCCAACACAGACAAGAAACAAATGCATACAAAAACTTCTGTTAACTTTAACCTGTGCTTTCTCACTGGAAGGTAAACAAAGACCCTTGTAGGAGGATAGGTCATGATTTATATCTCTTGGATACATCCCAGTTGTAACACCAATGATGTTTCTGTTAATCCACTACCCCTCTCTCCTACCCAATTCAATCCAAATTAAGTTTTCTCTGTAGTTTTTCAAAGTTGGGACACAGTTGGGTGGTATGAACAGGCCTTCTATCCTAGTAACCATGACGGTGAGATCCTATGAGTGGTTGTCTCTCATTGACAGTGTTGTGAGCACATCAGCATCATAGTGTGAGTGCTCGGGAGACCAGATCCAGTCCTGGGTTTAGAGAAAGCAATGCACACATTCTTGGGAGCATGTGCTGACCTCATGGCCCTGTAGTTTCAGTCTGCCTAATGATAGGAGCTTGGAAGAGACAGGCCAGACTCCTCACTCATCGAGAAGCCTGGCTGCCTTGCCCTTCTGCCCTGAGATCCTCATGTCCACTGACAACAGAGGTGTCTTTTAGCTAGGTTTCAACAGCATCAAACCAACTCTATGTGTCTATGCATCTGGGGCTCTGACCTCCTGGCTTAGCTCCCTGAGGTGTCTGAGTTTCTCTGACCTCTGGAATTTCAGTCCTAGGTGGCATCATGCAGATGTGCTCTGGACACTGTATGCAGGAGAAAGCTGCAAGAAAATCTTCACTGGTGAGAAACTTCTTGAATAAAAGGAAGAGAAATCAGAATGCAATTCAATGAACACTTTTAATTTAGAAGATACTATGAGGGCAAATGATGAGTTTTGCTCCAGGCTTCAATTTCCACTTGCATTGTCTTCTGTGGAAGTTGATAATGCCTGTCACAGGGTTGAATATATAGGAATTGTGATAATCTGGAGAGCTAACTCTACCATTTAGAAAGGAGAGTTCTTGAGCTATTCAATAAGCTATGCTGACAGGCTATAAGCCAACTTCTTCCCTTCCATAGCACAGGGGAATTCACATCATTGCCTGCAATATCCAGATACAACTCAGAGTTAAATAAAGGCTGGAAGTCTTCCTAAAATAACACTGCACACTGAGAACTGGCCATGACCTGAGGGACCCTGCACACAGGGAGACGTAGAGCTAGAGAACTGGCCATGGCCTGAGGGCCCTGCACACAGGGAGACCGTGTAGAGCTAGAGAACTGGCCATGACCTGAGGGGCCTGCACACAGGGAGACGTGTAGAGTGACCTGAGGGCCCTGCACACAGGGAGACGTGTAGAGTGACCTGAGGGCCCTGCACACAGGGAGACGTGTAGAGCTAGAGAACTGGCCATGGCCTGAGGGCCATGCACACAGGGAGAGCTAGAAGATTCCTTTGCTGCCTTGAGAGATGTGCAGGGTTCTGACAGCTGTTTTGTGAGGATGGCTACTCCACAAACTAAATCTGAGATAAAGGCAGAAGTGGGGACTAGCAAGACAGGACCAACGGGAGTCAGGGGGCAGAGGTAAAAATCTAGTGAGCATATTACTGTGACATTATTAGGAAATTGCACTTTTACTTTGTATGTGAACTTAAAATTGTCTTTTACTTTGTATGTGAACTTAAACATTTAATAAAGTTAAAGGAATGAGGTATGCCATTACCCTCTACAAGTACCATGTAAGTCATGCCTAGCAGCTGGAGAGAATGCGGGGTCCTCCATCTCAGCTCCTTGGGTATGCCTGTGATAACTGAGGGTTCTTCCATCAGCCTTCATTTCCTCCATATATCAGAAATATTCTGGCCATGCCTGCATAGAGAAGGTCTGCTTCACCTACACCTACAACATAGAGCAGTAGTTGGCTGTTCTGGTTGTCCTTTGCCTGCCTAGAAGTTTGTAGAACTTTTATGCAAATCCCCTAATGATAAGGTCACAGAATTCTTATTCAGCCCCTGGACTTTACAGTATAGGTTGACGTGTCGAGGTGATCAGAGCTGCTTTCTGTATCCAGCCGTCTGCAAAGCTGTGGTGAACCAGCTAGAGTTGAGTTTAGGCTGTGAGTGTGGGAAGAATAACAAGCAAGGACTGGCAGGAAACAGATTGGGGCCAGCAGCCTTGGGTTTCTGCTGTACCTCCAGGCTTGCTCTGCACCCAGGCATTTCCCTGCACTGAATTTTGGACTCAGGTTTGCTTCATGCTCCACTGTGATGTTGCCATTGTCAACGTCTCTATGTTGTCGTTACGTTTACTAGTTGAAACCCCAATAAAACTAAGGTGACCCTGTCAGCCGTCCTATCTATGTTGGGTCACGTCTTGAGAGTTACACATAGCAACAATTATTGTATTCTTTTGTGTGAAAGAAGAGAATAAAAAACTGACTCTATCTCTTATTCGTATACAAACAGTGTGAACGACACATGAATCCTTGGGGGCTACCACCGGAGCACACAGGCTAGGTCTGAGACCTTGTCTGAGCTCTGATTGCCCATGAGGCTGAGCTAGCAGGGATCAGTCATTCTCCTCTTCCCAGATCCACTTTCTGCAGATGCCAGTCTCATCACCTAAGTGGGTGTAGTGAGAACCACCAGCTCCTCCTTCCCACACAGTAGGAAGAAGAGCTTGGCTGACTTCCTCTTTGATCCAATGGAAGAGGAGCAGCTCTATCATACATCAGGCTTTTAGCCCTTTTGATCCATTCCGTCAAAGAATGAGAAAGTTTTCTGTGTTCCTGTGAATCTGTAGCTGTTCTCCTTTAGCATTGAGGAGCTCTCCTGTGGCCCGAGGTACCCATACTGCAGTTTCATCAGATGCCTCCAATGCCCAGGACTCTGCAGATGCCATTCTGTTCCTTTCCTTTGCTGAACATCATTGTGCTCCAAAGCCAGGACTGAGCGGTGCTCCGTAGTTCTGTTGCTACCAGAATTATGCCACAGACATTAAACCCTTAGCACAAAGCCTGCCTCACATACTGTGCACTTTTACTCAGTGTCATATGTATTGATAAAAATATCAATGTGTTTGGGCGAATAACCAGGCAGCAGACCAGGCTGAAGGGGTTCCACGTGGAGAGGTTTATTGAGAGGGTGGGGGAGGGGGCAGAGAAGAGGAGAAAGAGATAGAGGGGGTAGAGAGGAGAGAGAAGAAGAGGGTAAAGAGAGCGAGAAGGGGGTGTCTTCCCCATTTATAGGGAGAATGACGTCATACCACCGAGGGTGGAGACTGAGCCAGGTGGGCTATGGGATTGAAGGTGGTTGCCTTGGCAACGCAGGTACACAGGTTAAGTGGAGCTTGATGCTAACANATATGAAACCAAACTCTCAAAACCACTTACCCCAATCACTCATCATGGATGAATTACAGCATGGGTAATTTAAGTAGAAAACTTAATTTTGAAGTTATTTCTGAAAATATCTCTTTAGGTCTTAAATATGATCTGGCAACATTAAATTAACATCGTATAATCTAAGAAGGCAGCTTTTTTTCTTAATCTCTTAAATTCTATCTACACGTTATCTCTGTATTTAGTCAATGAGGAGCTGGTCCTGCCAGCTTGGGGATTCTATGAAGGAATGTTCATTGCATGTCTGAGGCATTTTGTAGAGAAGTGGGTGGCTGTTAGCTGGGTGTCTGCTTCGAATACTCAAAGGTAGAGATCATGGAGGAGGCTGTCGGTGTTCTTAAAGAGAAGATGGCTCAGCTCCTTATCTTCCAAAACATTGTAGCTTTCACAGAGGACGTGGATTCTCTCCCAACAATGGTATTCATAACAGTCAGTTAAGAGCAACAATCAGCTTGCATCTTGGAGTCTTTCCTGTGTGAGCTTCGTCTGGAGATCTGGAACTGACAACATGAATCCCAGTTAACTGGGGCTTCCAAGAGTGGCCTGGAGAGTGGCCAATACAGGATACCTTGTTCCTCAGCCATGATCTTAAGTCTGTGCTCCTGGTGGAATCCCCTGATATTTCTGAAGGAATTCAGTCCTCTTGCCATGATTGGCAGGCCACATTCTTCTCAGTTAAAAATCTAAAGTCTTGAGTGAGCAGGTTGAACTGAATACAAAGAATGATTAAGCCTATCCACCCCACCTGCTAAGCTCAAGTGGCCTCTCTGTTGGGCTGTGGATTTCCATATGCGCACTGCAGGGGAAGGTCCTTTGGCCATACTTGGGATACAGGAGGAAGTGGGCTCCCCTGTTTTCTGTTGTTTGAAGATAGGATGTGTGGGTACTTGCATGCACGAGGCTTTGGTTCTCAGAATATTCCCCTTTCAAGACAAGGTGTGTGGTACAGAGCTGTACAGCACTCTGCTTATCCTGAATGGTTGACTGGCAGTTACTTCCCCAAAGTCCACATACTTCCTTCCAGTTGATCTCCCAAGAGTCCTCCAAGAGAGGCAAAGGTGATGCTGACATGCTTTCTACTACCACGAGGCTCTTCCCTATATAGATCTCATGGTCTGTCCTTCAATGGAAGGTGAGGACTCTGGATTGCAGATTGCACTGTTTTGCCCTGGCTGCCCCTGCTGGCCTCAAAGTGGAGTGGTTAGCTGTTGTGAGCATCAGTCCAGACGATAGGTAGGATTCTAGAGAAGCACATACTCTTCCTATGACAAGGAAATGGGGAGTTCTGATTTTGTGGTACTCAGAAAAGTCACATGCTGTGTGGATTCCAGGAGGTCATAATGACCCCTGGTGACAAGTGAAGGATTTGGTTTTTGTTCTTGTTTCTTATCAAGGACACACACACACACACACACACACACACACACACTCACATAGAACTTATCCCAAATGCAAATATAAGAAGAAAACTGATGGTCATCTTAACCCCTAAATAACATTATAATGAGAACAAGCCTGTGTTTTAACAATCAAATTCAAATAAATTTGTTCTTAAGTGGATTTTCTTTGCCTGATTTCTCCTTTTGGCTGCCTTCTTGTTCGTCTGTTCTCACCCTTCTGAAGCGGCCAATTTAGCTCACAATGGAGACCAAATGCATCTTTGAACATCTAAATTTACTTTAAACTGACTCGGCAAAAGAAGGCCTCCACAGTTCTCCTAGCAGCAATATCCCCACCCCCTTTTAGTCCTTAAAAGTGCTTATCAAGATGAATGAGAACCATGGTGTGTAATTTCAGAGATGAAATTGCTTTTCTGTCCAGCTTTCCCTCAATGTTTTCAAGGTCACCGGCAACAAGGAGCCACCCAGCCCCTATTCTGGGTCTCCATCAGGCCACATTAGGCTCCGGGGGAAGAACTGGACCTGGAGAAGTGGTTTGTTTTATGTTCCCACTCAAAACAAGGTGTGAAATTTCTACTTGTTTGTGTGTTATAGAACAAAGTTAAAGCGTTGAAAGGACTGGAAGCATTGAAAGGACTCTACTTTCCTGGGTCTCTAGCAACATGTTCCTGAGGCCATGTGCCTGGCCACAGGCCTGCTCTCTGGATGTTAGGGAGGGAGACCAGGAGCATCCCCTGAAGAGCAATGGAGTGTACAACATAAAGCTCTTTATGGTCCTCAGCCTCCTCAAATGGTGATTTTCTTAAGCCTTGACAGGACAGCAAATGCTGAGTGTTCTGTCCACATTGAGGGGAGATGTGGTCCGAGGAGACACAACGGCAGCCCGAGGATCTCTGTCATGACACCAGTCCACAGAATTTACAGCTTCCTGGGGGAGGCTCGGTGGATAAAGAACTTGTGCAAGTGTGAGGGAGCAGAGTTCAGAGTCCCAAGATCCATCTAACAGTGGGACAGGCATGGCAACTCCTGTGACTCAGGGTGAGGTAGGGAGATCTGGGGCAAAGTGGTTAGTCAGGTGTCAGAATTAGCAAGCTTAAGAAAGCCTCCCTCAATGAACAAGACTCTTGATGTCAGCCTCTGGCTGCCTCACAAATATGCACACAAGCACATGCATACCTTCCCATTATCAGAGCACGAACATGTGTCAATATGAATGCCCACGTATGTACAACACATGTACAGACACGTGGGACAAGTTGAAAGCAGCAAACAAGCCCCACACTCACCCTGATATTGATTTATTTAAGGAGTAAACCACATCTTAGCTGTTTGAAAGGGAGAAACCAATAGTGGGCATAGGACTGGTGAGGTGGAACATGCTCAAACCCCAGGCATCTCAGAGATCTGAGACAGCAGGAGTAAGGCTGCTGCTCCCTCTCTGCTTCTATGCCTGCACGTAATCATGAACCTTAATGAAGGTGACCAAGGGCAGTCAGTCATGTGACACAGCACCTGGAACACTTCATGCTAATGAGGCATCTCAATAACTTTAGCCTTCAGCCAATGACCTTCCCTACCTGCATATTCTCACACCCTTTCCCAAAATTATTTAATCCCTGGTTCACTGCAAATAAAGCGTATACATTTATAGCCATCCCCAGTAAAGAAATACAAACATGCTAAGATCATCTCAGAGAGCTGCTTCATTAAAGAGCACCATGGGGAACACCTTCTACCTATAGGAGACTCCCAAAGAAGGTCTTCTCTTTCCTCTCTGCCTCTCCGGGACTCAGCACTCACTCCCAACCAGACTAGATCAGGATTCTGCTCTTCCAGAGCCCCACTCTCCCCTTCTGGTATGGTATACAGCAGCATACTGACACCTCTAAGGGCGATGCTTGTCCTCCCCTGAGTCTGTGTATGGGTGGTTCCTGGACACTACCAGAGAAGAGGCAGAACATAAGATCACAGTGGGGCCTATGACTTTTCTTAGATTCGTGAGAAAGTGAGGTTCATATTCTTTGTAAATCTATCATTATAAACTTGAAAGGTATCTAGAAATAGAAATGTGTCATCGGCTGACTAATAATTTTGTTGAAATCCAGGGAATTTTGACAATTAGTTTTTCTCTGCCACAAGATTCTCATTTCTAGGCATATAGTGATCAAACCTCTAAAACTTTAAAAGAACACGATGCTATTGAGTAGCTAGAGATGGAGATACTGATTGCCAGTAAGAGGAAGACAGTCCTCAGCATTGTGACGGGAGGGACCCTGGCTCCAGGATCCAAGTGGTGTCATCCCAGCCGTGTGTGAGGGGAAGCGACCGAGTAGGTCACTGTTAGACAGAGTGTCTACGTACTGTCACCTACTTGTGGATTTTCTCCTCCCAGATTAGAGAGCTTGCATTCCAAATCCTGAGCAGTTACAGGTGGAGTTGACAATGGAAGACTTGGCTCTTGAATTAGTGGCATCTTTTACCTTTTGTAAGGACAGACTGATTACAGGCCCCCCACCCAATCCCATCAGTAGGTGCTCCAGCCCTCACTCCAGACCACAGGAGCTGATCAGCCACCAGAAACAGGAAGATCCTGGACTCTGCACACAGGGCTAATCTGCAAGAGGAAGGAAGGGGATAATTTTTTTTCTTCATTTTGTTCCTCTACCCTCAAAACAACAACAAAAATTAAAGGAGATTTTTCTGGATTTTTTTTTAAACTCCTGTCTCTTGATTTAGAGTAAAGTGTATCTGTGAGTATATGAGGTGAGTAGAAGAAAATAAAAGTATGTTTTAGCATCCATGTTTTATGTAGTCATACAGGGTGGACTGAACACAGATCATGTGAGAGGACTCACTTGCCTTTGTTGGTTTAGCATACATTTATACACTAAGTCTTTATCGTGCATTATGCACTTATACATTTAAAGACTTTCATGTTTAAAAGATGAGAGAATATATCCACTTCCTGACAGCGATTGTTTAGAAGACGCCATGTGGGCACTGCCTAATGACATTTAGTGGCAAGTCCTTTACTGGTGCACATTTGTTCTTACAGTTACTCACATTTTAGTCACTGTTGTTACAAAATTGTGTGTGTACATTTTCTGAGAATATGTTCACAGAGGGTTTTTTTTTTAATATCTAAAACTGCTTCATCAAAACACCCTACCCTAATTATGTGCTTATTTTAATACAAGTTATACATACAGACGGCTTCAGTGTTTGGTGCTGTTTTGAAGCCTAGATAATGCTCTGAGAAGCACATGTACCAGCTTGAGTGGGCCTTTGTTTAAGAATGTGTAACACTGGAAACCTTACACATATGTCTGTCTTAGATTTTTACATGAACTTTGGTTTCTGCCTCTATCTTCCTGTTAATTGTCTTGCTATACAGATTTTTAGGTGTGTGTATGTCAATTTTTAAGATTAATATAGAGACCACTCAATAATCTTTGTCACTTGGGAAAGACCTTTTCCTTTGCTCTAACACATTTTGTCACAGGGAAGGTCATTTTTATTCTATATTTATCACTACGTTGGAGAAGGAGATAAACTCAATCATTAGCAAGCAGCCATCACTCCCTCAAGTGCACACATACCCATTACCTCAGGAAATAGTGAGTTATATGTCTAAAATGAAAATTTGATTATTGCTCACTGTAAAACAGTAGACAAAATTTTAAACATAAGATATATCTTATGTTTTCATTTTCCTTCTTTTCCCACCTAAAGAGTGAAAAGGTCCAAACACTACTATGTACCTGTCAACCTCCTAGTGTCTGAAGACCTGGCTGAGCTGCTCCAGGCCTTGGCCAGGGATGCTTCTTGGTACTGTGCAGCAGTCAGTGGGGAGATTCCTCAGTGGACTGAGAATAGGAAGCTGAACAGCCAACCCTTAAAGGACTGCTGTGTTAAGCCTCCCATCACCAAGTCTCATGGAACATTGAAGACCAGGAAGGAGAAAGAGGGTAGGAACCATAGAGTGTGGAGTAGTGCAAGGAAATGCTCTTCTGTGGACACAACATGGTTTCTGCTAGAGTGAAAACACAGCCCTGTATCCATCTGTACAATATCAACCAATCAAAACCCAGCATGGATGAGGGAGATGATCTCCAGGCCCCACCTCTTACTGGGGAGCTCTTGGCATTTGATAGCTGCTGGGGCAGGGGAAATCACTCTTTTTTGAGGATGTGGCCATACATAGGATTCTTAAGTTCCAATGGATACCCCTGCACCCATGAACAGGTGAGCAAAACAGGACTTGGTGTATTATTTTTAAAAAGACAAGAAGTTGGGACAGAGTTTCTGTTCAACACTGGATCTGGACCCATTTTGGTACCTCAATCCTATTCTCGGCACCCACACCACGTTATCTTACTGGTTTGGTAGATAGACTCATCCTGTGTCTCTCTGCTTTCTGCTGAGTCATGGGATCCTTCTTACACTTCTGCTCACTTGTTTTCATTCTCATCATACCATATATCATATCTTTTCTAGATGAGTTTTAGAACCACTTTTGTGGTGTTCTAAAAACTCTGGTGGGGTTTCCATTAGAAATCCTTGACTCTGTGAAATAAGTTGGGGAGAGCCGAGGGTCTGAGGAATTTCACTCTCCATACAGGAAATAGCTTTTTTCAATACAGACATTGTGAAGTAGAACAACAAACATAAAAACAGGCTACAAATTTATCTGTGGCCAACAAGGCAAGCTGTGCAGCTTTTACCTTCCAGATAGACCACAGCTACTGTGGACTTGCTCAGTTTTACTTCCCAGGGGCTGGGAAGTAAAACGCAGGACCCAGAGCACTAAACTCCCTTTCTCAAAAGAATATTCCATGTTTAATCCATCTCTTATGAATTAATGGGGTGGATCACTGTTCTGAACCAAGGGTTACAGCTTTGAGCACTGCTGGGTAAGCGTGATGTTTCATCTCCCCGTTGCCTGCTGGTCACGTGGGGCTTCCTTTCATCTGGTGGAAGTTCGTTCTGTCTTGCCAACTCCGGGGCTGCATGCCCTCTGCCTTTCCTTTGTCTGTAGACCTCATCACCATGTAAGCTTTGATTACATCTTTGCTAAGTCCTAAAACTTAATACAAGAAAATTCTAATACATTTAGCTGAACGCCTACAAAACCTAACTTTTTGATTCTCCTGTGTAACAAAGCTGTAAGCCCATTGTCTCCTATTAGCAAATTAAGACCCGAGGCAGGGAGGTTACTAAGTATCCATGCTTGGGAGGTAGGGCTAGAAGCAGAAGCAGTTAGTCTTAATAGGAATGAGCCCTGCAGTTCCCAGGACTCCTTGCTTGTGGGGCTGCGCTGTGTCTTGTAAGGCTGTGAAACACTGGACTATAATGACACAGCTACAGTCAAGCAGGAGAAAGGGGCCTTCTAGAATCCACTGGCAAAAAACCAGCTTTACACAGCTCTTCCCCAAATCTGAAATCTGCTACTATTCTGGCAGGTAGCTATCACAATACTATGACCATGTTCAGAACATTGTCCTTGGAAGGTTGGCAGTTTCTGCCAGACTTAGTCTTTCTGTCTGTGAGTCCATGCTGGCCTGCCTGGCCACCTAGCTGGTCCTGGACTCTTCATGAAGGTAAGGAAAGCCACACCTACTATGTTTGAGCCTGACCCATACAAGACCACAGTGACCTTGCTGGACTTCCCATTTTCTCCAACTGTCAGAAAAGATGGTTCCACAGACCTGAAAAGCAAAAGGTTGATTGTGGCAGCTCCAGCTGCCATGGTTAGACAGCTACCGCAGCAGTTGCTATAGCCAATTAGATGGCTAACCCGGCTGGACTTCAGCTGGAAGAATGAACTTTTTTGACTGGATTTGCTCTGCTCTTCATTTGGGCCTAGGCCATCTGTAAATATTACCAATTTGTGTGCACATAGGCCTGCTTCTGTAAAAGCTATGGAAACTATGATTTAAAATACACGACCAAGTTAATCAGGGACAAAAGCCTGTGGCTAAGGTGGCTAGGACCCAGGGAGTACCTATTATTCTGCTAAACTAATACACCATTAAACTACCTCCAGGCTTATCAGTATGCTCATAGATTACTGAGTCCTTCAAGTTTCTTTCTGCTGTATATGATATTACACAGAGACCCACAAAGGCTCAAGGTGCAGAGAATAGGTGATTGCCAAATGTTCAGCCCTAAATAGGACATCTGTACCACAACCTCTCTGAATGATTCTGGGTTATTATGTAAGAAGGGACGGCAATGTTGGAAGAATCAGAGGTGGAGGATGAGTACAGGAAAACCCTGTTTTCTGAAATCAATGGTTCACTTGCTCTTGTGAGCTCACAGCAGCTGTGACAACCTGCACAGGACCTGTGCAAGCTGAAGTAATTAAAAGCCCCAGCCTGGAGGCGGAGGTGAGCAGGAAGTCCCAGCCCTAGCTGAAGAGCTATTGGTAGCTGATAGCTTCCAGGAGAGGAATGGTGAGATTTTTAAGGATTCCCCTAGTAGAATGACTGTGGTCAATGAATGACCACATATCCAGGAAGGTACATGCAGAACAAACAGGGCTTGAAAGAATGCTGTGTGTGTGTGTGTGTGTGTGTGTGTGTGTGTGTGTGTGTGGTATCTGGGAACTAAATGGAGAAAGACAGGCAAAAACCCCTGGTTGGAATTAAATATTTTTGACCACAAAGGAAGAGGGAAGAGTATGCCCAGTAAGCAGGAAGGGCCACCGGTACAGTATGCAGAGGAACTTAGGCAGAAGGAGTCAATACCTGGAAGTTCCACAGAGTCACAGATAAAACAATCATGGGGCAATGGGGCAATGGAGAGTGATGGCAGGCATTTAGAAACTCCCTCCAAGTCTATGTCCAGTCCTCATCTGTGACCTTAACCTGTGTTCATGTGACCCTCCTCTGCTTGTGTCTGGACAGGTGGATGAGGACCTAGTCCATGGGCAATGGGGCCTCAGACTGTATCACTCAGGATAAGGGTCTTTATACGTTCCTCAGCGGTTGCTTCTGTTTCTCCTTTCCATTCTCCTGCTTCCAGTTTAGCATCTGAATCATCCCTAGTTGGAGCCTTCGGGGGGGGGGGGGGCTTCTAGCACAGCTTACCCTGAATCAGGTACGACACACACACACACACACACACACACACACACACACACATCCTTTGTATTTACAATAAGCCTTAAACAGCACAAACTGAGCAGATACTACCCTCTATGCTATTAGAATCTACTTTCCTATCGGTAACCCCAAGTCATTGCTTACTATGCTTCTTCTGGGCTACTCTTAACTCCAACTGGCCAGCCATCAGGGCAATGTTCTCTTGACTCCTAACCCATGGTGGCTTCTCCTTCTTCCTCCTGCACTTTCTTCTTCCTCGTGGTCCCTCTCTGTCCCTCAAACCCAGGAAATGTAAACCCCAGGTATGTCTCTTCTGCCCAGATATTGGCTGTTGGCATCTTTATTTACCAATCAGAAATAACTTGGGACCAAGGTGTAGGTGTGGATCTCTTGTCTCTGGGACAGCCAAGTCTTAGGGGCCCACACTTAGTCTTACAATAGATAGCAAGAGAGCAAACCTCAACATGTTTGTTCCCATGCCCCAGTACAGTGACATACCTGTGGCTTTTTCCCATGACTCTTCCTTCATATCCTATAGATGCTGGTATCCCTCAAGTGTGCTCCAAATCACTCCTGCCCCTGTGTGTTCTCTTCTTATCTATGACGTGAACTTTCAATGCCAAAAGCTAGTCTTTGGCTTCTTCCCTCTCCTAGTCACCATTCCCAAAATGCTTGGTTTTCTCCTGCTGAGCACTGGCAGCGAATCAACCAGCAGTTCACACACCCGTGACCCACATGCTGTGTGTTTATATTCTCATTATTTATCTCCATGTATTTTGTTTTCAGACAAATGAGTATATTTTTGTGTAATATATAGTATGTAGTCAATATGAACTCATTGGAGAAAACTAAATATGAAACATCTTAAGAAAGAGAACCATATTTCTGCTACCAAGAGGAACCCCGTGCACATTTTTACATAGTTCAGGCTGGTTTTACTTTTAGTCTCCTCACGGCTGGTACTGTGAAAATCTTCCTGATGACTTTTCTCTAAACATTGCAATTTACTGCATTATTTCATATTTCTCATAAATAGAATCTCAGTGTTTGTTCCTATGATTCGATCACTTATTCTATCACACAAATACATGAGTTTTTTTCCCATTAAAAATTCTAATCCAAAAGCTCAAAGGTGGTTACATGAGTTGCTATAATACTTAATTTAATATTTAATTACACTTAATTTCATTCCAAAGGGATGACCTTATGAAGCAGGGCCACTGGGCCCACATTGCCATCGCTCTGAGTTTCCTTGCTTGTGTTTCCATACGGATTTCCCAAGTGTCTTCTGCAATTGCAGGAGCGATGTCTATGAGGAGGACCCATGTCTCTTGCTGCAGTCAAAAATGCTTCATGGTGTTTGCTCAACTTTTTTCTTAGCAGATTAAAGCAGTTCCTCAATGGAGCCTACCTGTCCCATGCCCTGGCTGCCCCTCTACTGGATCTTTCCCCATCATTCTTAATAAACAATATGGGCTATATGGGGAAGAAATTATCATCCAACAGATGACCTTTTATCTACATGGGGAGAAAACTGGCTTTGTGCCCTCTTGTGCTCCCAGCTCCTCGATACAGAAGAAAGCCTTGCTGTGACTAATTCAGGTTATGGGATACTCAGACAATTTTCTTAGCTCTTTATTGGCAATGAGACCTGTATGTGCCAGCTACCTCAGATACCTGCCAATTTTTCATGTCATCTATTTTTAGAGATGTCAAAATGTAAGAATAAGGATTGTAGAAATTTGTTTCAGCTCTCTCTCTCTCTCTCTCTCTCTCTCTCTCTCTCTCTCACATCTTCACAATTAAAGTACTGTAACATTATCCTGCCACCTAGGGGTATTGACAAAGAAATTTCTACATGCATACTAAGAACGGGCTAAGCATGTGTGCCAACACTTAAAAAAGAAATACTCCATCACTGGCATATGTAAGTCACATCCGTTACCTTATAACTATATTTTATATAGTCACCTGTTTTATAATAACCTATTATCTTAAAACAAAAGGAGAGTGGTGTGCTGGGAATTGTAAGGTTCCTGTTTTAGGACCAGAAACATTGAAAAGATGACTGGCTAAGAACTTTGTGCCTCCCTGCCTTTGGAGGTCTTTGGCATGGTTTCTCATCTGGGATAGTTTGAAGCAGTCAGGATAAGAGTATCTGTTTGAAGGATACTGTTTTTGTATACTTTCCTACCTTCCTAAGATGTTCCATGTTTCACACTTACCTTTTGCTTATGTTATACTAATCTGCATCAAATGGGGAGAGCTGAGTTTGGCCACTGTACAGTTAGAAGCCCATGCCGTTCAAAGCAGTGATAAACTCCCCCAGAAATGTGGTTTGTTCAGGAAATTTTTAGACTACAGGGGACATGCATATACAGCCAAAATTTCCCTTGATCTGGAAAAAGTCACCATTTTTTAAAAAAATAATTTGCCAAGGTGAAGAATCTAAATGCAACCCCATAGTAAGTTCTCCATGGTTTGTTGTTGTTGTTGTTGTTGTTGTTTTGTTATTCCCCTGAGTGTTCTAACAGGACACAGAATGGTCAAATACTTTTAACAAAAGTCAGGACTTTTAGCTATGCAGTTTGCTGTTCTTTACCAAGGCAAGCAAACTGAGTCTGCTTTGCAAGTGTGCGTTGTGTGACTCGCAACCGTCTCTGCTTGTCCAGGAATTTGAAGCATCGGCAGACAGACAGGAAGAGAGATTTTTCACCACGTTCTATCCCAGTGTATAAAAAAACCTAATTGATCAGAGGAATCCTTCAAGTCTTGAAGGATTTGAGAAGACTGAGGGAAGGATCAGGTAGATACCAAGTTGTTCTCTAGGCAGAGAGCTGTCCTTACTGTGACCTTCCATCCACTTGCAGAAAAATCTTGTGGCACCTGTTTCCTTCCATTTTCTTTTCTCTGGCAGTGAGATGTGAGGACTCAGTTTTTACCTAGCCTGGGCTTTTCTTCATGGTGACAGGCCTTTGTTAACTGCATAAAGAGTCCCTAATTACACCTCTCCACCCAAGGGCGCAGGGCGAGGTGGCGGGAGCCATGTAAATGCCAGTCCTTTTCCTTCTCATTATAGCCTGCCCCTGTCCAAGCCTCTGCTCTCCAGAAGGGTGGGGTTCTTCTTCTTTTGACAGCTTTGCTCCAAAATTCACTGCTGTTTAGAAGCAGAGGAGAATGCTGCTTGCAACAGTCTGCTGTGTGCACTATATTCGTATTCAGAACTCATTGGTGAGTGAGAACATGCAATTGGCCAGGCAGCCCTCACATTGGCTCAAGAATGAATGCAGGGAGGTATCATAGTCATCTGGACAGTACAACTGAGTCCGGGGTAGGACACCTCCTGACGTCATGACCAAGGCAACATAGACCTTGGGAATCTTCTCCATTTAATTTTTGTTTTTTTTACTGGAATGTGATTTATGTTAGTTGAGTTGTTTTTGTTTTAGCTCAGAGGTTATGCTGATAGCACGTTTGATGTACATTCCTCTGACACATGGGCTTTTGAGTCGGCTTCCCAGTCGGTGTAGATAGAGTGACTGGGAGAAAATTTGGCAGGGCAGCTGCTGCACAGTCTGACTCTGAGATGGGAGTTCTGTCCAAGTTTTCTAGGTTCTGTTCTTTGTTCTGTGCATTTGTGCAGTCACATTATCCCATAGGAGTCTGCTTTCAGGAGAATTATACCTCCCGCCTCTCAGGCAGCAGCTCAGAGAAATTCTCTGAGGCTTTCTCAATCTTTAACCTAAGAACAAACTTGAGGTGTTTAAAATTTTTAGTGTTTTGCCATAACAGTCTGTTAAAAGTTCATGAATACTGATGACAATTTTACAGAAACAAAGCTCACATTATGAAAGTGATGGAGGTGAACCTGGATATAATTCAATGCTTTCACGTGGAGAAACATTATTTTCTTCTTTCAGTCTTCAGAAAATGGATAACTGTCTATTTTTCATATCCTATTTAAACACTGTTTGACTATTAGGAATCAACTTATATTTGAAACGAATCATCTTACAGGTAAGCAATTGATACGTTTCTGAGAGGACACTAAGCCTCAGATTCCCTAGACAGCTGTCAGAGGTTGTTTTATATCGGTGGGATGATATACAAAATAATACTTCCAAATCAAAAGCATTGAGCAAGAGTTCAAGTTGTGTTTAATGGATAGGCATAGAACACTTGTACACACAACCCAGGCACAGGCAAGTATGGAAGGTTCTTGGGAATCATGGAGGGTGTCTATGTGTGCAACAAGGAATGCTGAGAAGCCAGATGATCTCTATGTGCTGATTGGATGGACAGAGCTGCACACTGGCAGGCTGAGCCTTACTGAGCTTCAGGCACTGCTCCTGAATCCCCAACAGAGAGAGAGGGAGCGTGAAGGCTCTCTGTGCTCCTGAGCATTTGCTTCTTCCTGGACTTGAGGAGCCTCCCAGTGTTCTAGAAATGAATACCTACTGGTGTGGATGCATTTACTGACTATTTTTGTTAAATATATGAAATAAAATGAAGGATTGAACCAATTTAAGGAAAGATTTAATGTTGTGTTTGTTGACAGGTAGCACATGCAATTGATGTGGTTGTCCATAAAGGCCAGAAGAGGGCATTGAGTCTTCCAGACCTGGAGATACAGGAGGCTTTAAGCTGCCTGACTGTGTGTGGGGAAGCTAGACTTTCATCCTCTACAAGTACATATTCCAAACCATCAAACCATCTCTCTAGGTCCTCAAGGAATTTTTTGATGGAGCTCAAATGTATCAGAAATATCATTGTTAAAATTTGAATTGATAATCATCTGAAAAGCCCACAGCTAGCTGAACACATGCAGGAAAGGAACGTTATGAAGCCTAAAATGTGGCAAAGGCCTATTTGGACCATTTTGACTTAAGTGTGTGTGTATGTGTGTGTGTTTGTGTATGAGTATATGTGTGTGTGACTCTATGTGTATGTATTCCAGAGAATGTGAGTATGTCAGTGTGTGTATGTGTGTGTTCCAGCAATGTATAAGTATGTTAGTGTGTATGCATATGTGTATGTATGTATGCTTATAGGAATATGTGTGCATATATGGGTATATGTGTGTTTCCATGTACATGTATACCCCTGAGGATCTCAACGACTTCTAAACCAGAATAGAAAAGAGAAAGCATATTGCATTTTTGGTACATAGTTCTGCTGTGGGAGGAGAACAATTATACTCATTCACAAAATGAAGAGGAAAAGAAAGGGTAGGGAGGAAGATGTATGTGGGAAGCCTCCTAAACGCTGTAACAGTTCCCAAAGGGAGAGAGCCAAGGAAGAAAAGGAGACAGAAGACTGGAATAAAGACAGAAAGAGGAAGGCGTTTATTGTTGCTCAGATCAGTGTTTATACACAGGAGTTTGCTTATTAAAAGCAAAGGCAGAGGACTTAGGAGCTTGGTTCTCATGACAGACCTCTGAGCACGGGGAGCAACAAGATAGAAGGGGTAAGCAACAGCCCGAGTTCACACACCCTCAAGTTGTGAGCTGACACTAGAAGCAGACAGGGCATCCTGGTAATTAAACCTCACACATAGACATAGCCCTGTGTTATGGCTGGGAGCGGCCACCTGCCGCGCTTTGTGTGTGTGTGTGTGTGTGTGTGTGTGTGTGTGTGTGTGTGTGTATCAATATTCTTTAAAGTTTTCTTTATTATTTGCAAGTGTGCATGCATACACCTGTACACACACACACACACACACACACACACACACACACACACACACACGCACCAGATAAGATCAGAAGAGGGTGTTGGGCTCCCTGGGGCTGGAGTTTCCAGCTGTTGTGAGCCCCTAATGTGGGTGCTGGAAGCCAAATTCCTCAACAGCAGGAGCACTTTTAACTGCTCAGCCACTTCTCCAGTCCAAGTTATTCTTGAGGAATAACTTTCTAATCACTTTCTCCTCTGCTTTCCATGTCACAATTGTTATTTGTAGCTTACTGTGTTCTCTTCTTCTATACAAACATGAGATTATTCAGCTCAGGGACTACCCATAACCACACTCATTAAGAACCAGGCAGATGCAATTTGGTTGGTATTTACTGCCAGACATTGTAATTCTTTGTTCATTTCATGAGTGAGTGAAACTTAAGGGAAGTCTTATTTTTGCAGGTTTGGCATCCACGAGAATTCTGGACCATCTGCAGTAATCAGTTAAATTCACATTCAAATTCTCTTTTTCCTCCAAGTGTCATACATTACACAGAAACAGCCAAGCTCATGGGGACCTTCCTGAATGTTCTGAGATGCCTTGAGCAAGCAGATAATGCAACACACGGAGCGACAGGAGTGGAACTGTATATTAGAAGAGAAGACAGGCTCTAAAGGCTGGAGAGAGCACTGGCTACTCTTTCAGAGGTCCTGAGTTCAATTCCCAGCAACCACATAGTGGCTCACAACCATCTGTAATGGGATCTGATGCCCTCTTCTGGTGTGTCTGAAGGCAACAACATACTCACATACATAAAATGAAAGAAAGTTATAAAACGAGAAAGGGCTTGTTTGCTCTTACTCTCTTCTCTTCTCCTCATGCTCTGTCCTCTATTTCCCCCTCTCTCCCCATTCCCCTACCTCATCTCTCTCCATGTGCTCATGGCCGGCCAGCCTCTCCTCTTCCTCCTCCTCCTCCTCCTCCTCCTCCTCCTCTTCTTCTTCTTCTTCCTCTCTCTCTCTCTCTCTCTCTCTCTCTCTCTCTCCCTTTCTCTGCCTTTCTCTGTCTCTACTCCCTCAACTCCCCTCCTCATGCCCTAAATAAAGTTTATTCTATACTTTTAAAAAAAGGTGATTCTTGACTTCATGTGCACATCAGAAGTCAGTCATAAACACAGATGGCACCTTTGGCAGAATAGCCATCAGTAAGAGGTCTATCATCATGCCTGGCCCTTCCCACACCCTGCAGTGGCACTGACTCTGGAGGGAATGGCTTTCTGTCTGCTCCACATTTATTACACCCATTAGCTCACAGATGAAGATCTCCAACGTTTGCTTTCAAAGTGGCACTGCTTAAGGACACACATGTGGTGTAATAGCTTGTCCTCTCCTTGTGTCAAAGGCTGCTATTAACTAGATAAAGCGGTTCCAGACCTTATTAGTCCAGGCTTGTCTTGTGGCAAGCCTCAGCCCTCAACACGAGCAAGGCTGAACTCTTTTCACCCCTGTTTGATTTCCAAGTCAAGCAGGGTTTATGTGTAAGCCCTCTGGCAACAGGCTGAAGTGCAGGGGCCTCTGTCTATACTGACAGTTAAAACAAGATAGGTCTTTAAATTGATTGGGCTGCCATAATGGGGTGTGTGTGCCCAGGTGCATGTGTATGCATTCGTGAGACCTTTCCAGCCCCTTCCTGGGGCTTCTGTGGGGAAACTGTAGTATCAATTCCAGAAACAGACCCAAATCCAATTGGCATACTTCATTATCAAATTGTTGCCAACAAAACCCAAAGCTCAAATAAAAGAAGCAAAAATGATAGTTTGCAAAGATGAGTGATTCTTGAAAAAGCATAAAGAGAACCTTAGATAATGGCTCAACTGACTTTCTCTGTCTTGGGTAGCATTTTCAGGGTATTCTAATCAGAGATTTTGGCACAAGAATTGGGGGATAAAGGAAATCCAGAAAACTATGAGAATCAGAATCCAAAAACAGTGTGATAGTTCAGAGGACAATATGAACGATGTATAGAGATACTGTCTGTTTCAATAAAACATCTAGCTTTGTAGTATGGTTTGTCTAGCAGTGATGTCACTGGGAAAACAGGGGCAGCCTGTTAGGAAGCAGGGCTTAAGTTAGAAGGAACACTGCACATTAACACTGTCCAGAGTCCTGTCAACAGTGGATATATGCCCTGTGTGTATCCTAAAATACACTGTGAGGTCAGTGATATGACGGTGGCCATGAACTCATGAATACTCCAGGCAGAGGAACTCTGAGCATGCAGTTTGCTGGTCTCTGTGGGCCACTGTCATTTCCCCCTCCCTTACACTTGCCTGAATGCTCTATTATTCAGCATAACTACTTGACTGTCTATCCCTTGGTATAAAAGAAACACCAATTGTAGCTACTATCTTCTGGCACTAGGAAACAAGGACAAGAACCTGATGTGCCATGGAGGTGCAGTGTCGAACCAGCAGCATCTGCACTGGATAGAGCTTGGGACTCCTGCTGAGTCTTCACGACCAGTTTCCCAAAAGATGTTAACCTGTGTTCTTTGCACATTCCTCTCTGCCAGCTAACTTATATGCAAACTAGTTGGTTTGTGCTAGTCAAGTACCCACTACTTTTTTAACAGAGACAGGACTGTTGATGGATTCCTAACAACTATTAAGAAAAGATGGCCTAGTCGGCCATCACTGAGAAGAGAGGCCCCTTATTATTGCAAACTTTATATGCCCCAATACAGGGGGACTCCAGGGCCATGAAGTGGGAGTGTGTGGGTAGGGGAGCAGAGCGGGGGTGGGAGGGAGGGTATAGGGAACTTTCGGGATAGCATTTGAAATGTAACTTAAGAAAATATCTAATAAAAAAACAAAACAAAAAAGAAAGAAAGAAAGAAAGAAAGAAAGAAAGAAAGAAAGAAAGAAAGAAAGAAAGGGAGAAAGAAAGAAAGGGAGAAAGAAAGAAAGAAAGAAAGAAAGAAAGAAAGAAAGAAAGAAAGAAAGAAAGACTACTTTATGATGTGCTGAGGCTGCCTCAGTGTCTAACAAATCCATTCTTGGAGAAGAACTGTAGTCCTACTCTACTTTATGAAACTGAAGCAGTTGGTTAGAAGTGTGCAAATGGGTGATATATAATATCTATCTATCTATCTATCTATCTATCTATCTATCTATCTATCTATCATCTGTCTATCACACACACACACACACACACACACACATACACACACACATATATGATAAATATTTGAGATTCCACATTGTACCCATGTAATAAGCACTGCAATAATTCAGTGACTTTTGATAATTTGTTGCTCCCAACAAAATAGAAACGCACCGACTGAGACAGGACAACAAAGACAAAATGTACAGTGCTCTCACCCAAGGACATCACTAAGTTTCCTCTTCTTAGGTTGTTTTCAAGTAACCTTTAAACCTGAGGCTTAGAAGAAACATATCAAATACGAAAATTTCCCCTGACTAGTATAGAAAATTTCTCCTGATTAGTATACAATGTTCTCTTTAATAGGAAACATTACATAACCAATTTTAGAGCCTCATTTTTTTTGTTGGTTTTTTTTTTTGGTTTTTTTCTCTTTATTAGATATTTTCTTCATTTACATTTCTCATAATATCCAGAAATTTTCCCTCACCCTCCCGCGTCCCCACCCTGCTCCCCTACCCACCCCCTCCCACGTAATGGCCCTGGCATTCCCCTGTACTGGGGGATATAGAGTCTGTATGACCAAGGGGCCTCTCCTCCCAATGATGGCCAACTAGGCCATCTTCTTCCATATATGCAGCTAGAGACATGAGCGCAGGGGGAACTAGTTAGTTCATGTTATTCTTCCACCTAGAGGGTTGAAG
>LR749522.1:2340856-2368113 GCA_902729485.2 Mus minutoides
ATATAGTGTTTATTTTGGTGGCTGATTATGGGAGGGATCCCTGGAGCCTCATTTTATTATAGATCAAAATAAACTTTGCATGTCACTGGCTTGGGGAAAGATGACTTTCTTTTCTAGAAACTCTGGGCAAATGTTCCTGCCTAACTCTCTGAGAAGTGGAGGCCAGTGTCCCAGGAGAATGGGTTGGTTCTGCCTTGTTATTAAAGTAACTACAGATAGCCACTCTGATTTTTAGATGAGCCATTTAGTGATTAATAACATCTATTTGCCTCTTCTGGCCACACTGTATTTTTAGACCATGTACTTCTTCTTCCACCCATAGCTGAGCATGGATAACTCTAACCAGCCACATAACCACTATCCTTGTTGGAAGAAAAGCAGGCTACATTTAGGAACCATGGGCATTTCAAAAGCAGGGTCTACCATCACATACAAAGAATACAGATGTGGATGCTCACAGCCAACCATTGGACTGAATATGTGGACCCCAATGGAGGAGTGAGAGAAGAGACTGAAGGAGCTGAAGGGATTTGCAACCCCATAGGAAGAACAATATCAATAAATCACATACACACCCCCAGTGCCCAGAGACTAAACCCCCAACCAAAGAGGACACATGGAGGAACCTGTGGCTCCAGCTGCATATATAGCAGAGGATGGCCTTTTTGGGCATCAATGGGAGGAGAAGCCCTTGATCTTGTGAAGGTTCGATGCTCCAGTGTTGGGGAATGCCAGGGTGGGTGGCGTGGTGAGGCAGGAGTGGGTGGGTGGGGAAGCACCCTTATAGAAGCAGGGGGAGGGGGGATGGCCTAGGAGGTTTGTGGAGGGGAAACAGGCAAAGGGAGTAACATTTGAAATGTAAAATAAATAAAATATCCATTTTTAAAAAAGAAATATAGGGTTTAGTTTTCCTGTGTACAGTCAATGAGACTGTCCCAGACCTGATTCCAGTTGGGGAAACAAAAGTACAAGTCATCTTTCCAGACATGATTCTGAAGCTGGTCATCTGTCAAAAGCCCCTTGACCCTGATAATAGCACATGCCAGCAGACTGCAACAGGATGTCAGAATGCTGAACCTAGAAGTACTGTGGGAAAGGGAATGGCTGCTCTCAAGGCCAGGCTGGTTTAGAGCCTGCTGCAGTAAATTATCTATCAGAAGAACGGCTTAAATTCCACCTAGGCATACATATACATCTATCAGACATCTGACAGATGACACAATTATACTAAGTCATTATTTATGGCCACATTGCCTCATAGCCAGACAGGGAGAGCAAGGCTTGCTCAAGGTTTTCTTCCCATTAGCTATGGAGAAGAGCAAGGCCCTTTTGTTTTCTTCAATGTTGGAGGGTGGGTGTGGCACGGGCATGCTGTAACCTGCTTCTGAGACCTGAGGCTGAACTTGAGAAACCTTTGGAAGCACACAGTGTGGCTGTGAACTCACACTAGCACAGCTCCTAGTGTGTGCCCCTCTGTTAATAATCACCTGATGTGATGCAGGTAGCGTAAGCAGGTCGCAGCTAAGCCTTTTCTCCAGAAGAGACTGGCACCCTTGGAACCCTCAAGCATCATGAACAAAGGCTCGCCCACAGCTGGTTCTGCTGAGGGCGCAGAGCTGCTGGTCAGAGCTGCCTGTAGCAGCAGGTGGCAGCATTGTCAAGGCCTGCAGCTGGGCTGCTCTGAGAGCCAGTCCCACAGGGATGTGTGTGTGTGTGTGGGGGGGGGGGTAGACCAATTGTGAATTCATTGTCACTTCCTCTAGGGTTCCATTGTCTGTGACCAAATCTAGTAATTAGCCTCACTGGTCCTTGAAGCTGACTTGTCTGAATTAAGGCCAATCTGCCCTTTGACTGCTTGGCTCAACCTGAATTCCTTCACCTTGAAGTTGCCAGGTCTTGAGACCACACAGGAGAACAATGACAGTACTTGTGGGTTAAAAAACAAACAAACAAACAAACAAACAACAGTAATGATCACAACAACCACAGCATCAAACACACAAATGGTGTGGCAGAGTGGTGTAAAAGGGAGAGATTATGAGACAAAATAGGCAGTAAATGTACTATCATCTTTTAAAGAACCTTAATATTGAAAATGGCATAAGTATCATCTCGTTAGGGAAGAGATTATCCTTCAATCATCAAATCACAGCAGCTACCTATTCAATAAACACCTGGGGTTCTCCTCGAATATTACAGGAATGCATGTCCAGGATTTGGAACAAACTATGTTCCAAACACAGGAAAATGAGGGAAAGCAAGGTACCTCTCCCAAGCTCTGAGCCTGAGACAGAAGGACAGCACCACACTTAGGAGGGAGTGCCATGCTAACCTTACATTCTCCTGAGCAAAAGGAAGGAGATGATCAGCCCGGGACTGAAGGCTGCCTACTTTACCACCAGCTAAGGCCCAATTAGGCGCCTATGTCTCATTGTGATTGTGACATGAAATGATTCTCTTTTTTCTTTACGGTTTTACTCCTGTGCTAATGCACACAGGACATCCCCATCCTGATTAAACCTCTCCCTGTCTTGACAGCCCAGTCATTTGAACATTTTTTTCTCCCCTTATCTGGGCACACAAGCACACACACACACACACACACACAACACACACACACACACACACACACACACACACACACACACACACCCCTCCACACGTCTTTGGCCTCTCTGCCTGAGTAAATTAGTACTCATGGCTTATATATGCTAGATAGTTTGCAAGGAAATGCCTTCCATTAGGGGCACATCCACTGCCACACGGAGGCCAAAGCTGACATGCAGAGAAGTAGATGCGTGTTCTCTTTAAAATGATGCCTGGTGAAGATCCTGGATTCATTAAATTGGGCAGAGTTCCTCATTAAATGTGCAGATTGACAGTCGGAACTCACTGTCATTTGTGTCTTCCTTACAGTTCCCAAGCCGATCGTTTATAGACATATATACACAAACATTGCATGTACATAGACCCACAGTGCATAGGCAGTATTATATTTAGACCAAACTATGGAACTATGTATGACTCTTGGAAAGTAAATACAGTGCGGTGTAGAAACAGAACTGCTGTTTATTCCTTGACTGTGAACAACTATACTCAGACAGGTGATTATTCAGAAGCATTGAAACCAATTAATAAATGAAATCCATAGATGAATTGAGACCAATTAATAAATGAAATGGGTAGATGGTTCAGTCTACCTGAGAGACAGAGTTTAGTTAAATAGGAACTTGAAGCTAAGGTTTTGTAGATTTTTAGCATTTAATCTATGTGTGTATTTCACTTTAACTACACACAGTTAACTCCTTTATAGAAATTTTTTTTCTTAATATCATTGGGGAGAGAGGGTCAAAAAATTAACATGTCTTCATGCTTCGAAAAGTGAGCTGATGGGGGAAAGGATACACTCATTACAAAAATACCATTTCTCCTCAAAGATCTGAGGCCCCTAGGTGACACTGCTTTGCATCTTAACATAAAATATGTAATGTAGAACCTTCTGGTATTAGCAGATAGCACCAGAATACTCTGCCCTGGGCAGTTTGCAAAGATGCAAGATACTCAAGCCTTGGGGAATGCAAAGAAAATATTCCTCCCATAAATACAGGACCCTGATCACCAGTGAGAGAATATTCTGGAAGGCACTGCCAATTTGGAATGTCATCTCCAGGCAGAAGTATTTTTATTTTCTGAATTAAAAAAAAAAAAGATGTGCACATAGCTAGGTGTGTGTTGCATATTTACATATTCAAAAGTGTATGTGAATACTGGGGAAACCTGCAGGAAATGTTCCACAAAAGCAAACAGTGCCTTCTAGGAACAACCCCAAGGACCTACTCATCACTTACAGGTCTGTTACTAGGAGAAGGCTTGCACCAATCCGTACCCTGCTGGGATTCCCATCTCAGGCATCACTTCCATGAATGTGTTCTTTATCAGAAGAATCCATGAGCGGGTACTCTTTCCGCAAAGCAGTCTTCGCTCCTCTCATCTGCTCTCTAGCAGAAGCATTTGCAGCTGACAATGAGCTGATTTCCAGCTCACAACCTCTTTCCTGCACTCTGGCAGGAGCTTAGATTGCTCTTAAGGTAGATCCTCTAAGGCCCCTGAGCAGCCGTGAATGTAAAAGCAGTTTGTCTGAGAGCTTTTCTTCCTTCTTTTTAGGCTCACCCTTTCACAGGGAGAAGGCATTTCAGAAGGTGGCTTTGTACCCTTTGTGTATAAATATATAGAGAGATACAGAGTAGCGAGAGGAGCGGCAGAAGCTGATGGAGCCATGCAGTGTTGGAGTGCCAGCTGCCGATGTCACTCTGATTCGCACGTTTTCCCTGTCTCCCTGTCCCCTGGGGCAGGTAGAAGTATTATGCCATTTCTTGTATACCACTGACTACCCTTGTCAAGTGCTTTAAAAAATAAATGATTAATAATTTTTGAAAAAATATTCACCTTTGTCCTTGGATCTTAAAGTTTTACTTGAATGGCTTTTCTGAGTACAACATGTGCACTCTTAAATCAATGGTATCTGCTTGATCTAACATTCATAATTCTGCGAGTCAAGCCAAGATCAAAAACAATAGGCGCCTTTAGCTATCTCAAATGTTTTGAATTCATATGGTATGAAAGGACCCAGAATATCTAAAAGTATGTACGACAAGGGAACTTGGCAAAAAAATAATTATTTAGAAGGATATGATGAAATCTATGAAAGATCTTTCAGTTTTATTCAAAAGGATTTTGAAAAATAAATTTGCCTCAGGAATTTCTCATGGTTTTGTGCCCATAGTGGATTTTCTTTAGAGTATAGTTCACAAGAAAGGTTAAGAAGAAAATTAAATGTATTCTGTGCAAAGTTTCATTAGACGTTGTGATGTTTTAGAGTTTATACTGTCCAAAAATTATGAGATTGGCATATATTATAATATTGTCCCACTAGTGGGAAGGATGGCTCATTTAACAAATAGTGCTGACAGGGCTGCTAGAGGTCTAAAAAATCCTTAAATGGCAAAAATGGTAAGCAGTTGAAATTGTGCATATTTATTCTAAAAATGAAGACTAATTAAAGCAGAGACCATTGTGGGGTGAGTCCTCAATGCGCTACAGTTTAGAAAATGAACAACTCACTTTTTAATTATATGCAAAAGTCCCTCAATGTCAGTGGAAATTGAAATTTCTTTTTAATTGAATTGCAATTTAAGACAATCGTGTAAAACTTTCAGGAAAGTAGATAAAGCGGTGCTTTGGGGGAGATTTATAGCATGGAAGATTTATATTAAAATAAAAAAATGGCCTCAAATAAATTGGCAAAACTTATTAAAAATTAGATGATTAAAATTACATTTAAATTAAATGGGAAGAAGAAAACAACATATAATATTGCAAATCAAGAGAAATACATGCAGGAAACAAATGAAGAAGGAAAAAAAAATCACTGTAATCAGAGTAGGTGATCTTTAAAAGAGCAATGGAAATAACAAAGCTTAAACCTGCCTAACTCAGAACAAAGAGAGCAGGGATAGTCTCACAAAGTCAGAAACAGCAGAGCGCTTGCTTCTCTAAGCTTCACTGCCACCAAAAGCACTGAGGGAGGGAGCATCACCAAACACAGGGCTGCAACATTCGTGACTTCCTTGGACAGGCTCGCAGGCTCATATTAACTAACAGGTCTCATTGCAGGGAAAGTAAATTATACCAATAGTATCGTTCTATCAAACACACAAAAATTTAATTCTATATCTTCCCTGCACTTTGTCAGGAGTTAGAGTGCCTCTTCAGGTATGTCCCTTTAGGTTGCTGTGGTTAAGGGTCTGTCAGAAGGTATGATCTGGGAATTTTTTCTTTACCTGTCTACCCTCATTCTTCCTCAGGAGAACTTACTTATAAAGGATGCTTTTGTGTTCATTGTGAATAAGTGTAGAGGCATGCAGAACAGAGAGAGAGAAGAAACAGAGAAACAAAGCGGAAGCTCACTTTTAGTTCAGAACCGTCCACAAGGGCAACTCTGGTCCCAGATGTCTTACTGGAATAAGATTTGTCAATGTTTTAAGGAGAAATCAACAATGTCTTGCAGAATACAGGACGAACACAACCTCCCAGCCTTTTATATAAGAGTTCAGCATCATAAAACCATCAACACTAACATATTAATTACAGAGAGATTGATGATGGTCATGAACATAGTCACTGAAGGAATCAAGATAGCCATTTATGAAACTATAATGGGTTAAAGGACACAGTCATCTAATGTTTGCAGTCTTCAGTGTAGCAATCTATGGTAAAATGACAGAGTTATATACACTGTATCCAACAGCCAACCCAGACTGAAACTCAGTAACTTAACCAAGGAAGAGAGTTGAGTGGACCCAAGAAGGTCTGTCTATCAGGGAGCCCACAGCTAACATCATGCCCACTGGGGTAGGCTGAGGTATTCACCTAATATGAGCATCAAGCATGTGTCCCTTCTCAGCCTTATCTATATTATCTATATTATTATCTATATTATTATCTATATTATGTATATTGTTGCCTGTTGCTGTTGCTGTATGCTGCCACAGGATCAGGAACTTAAAGCAGCCTGATGTTGGTTTCTTGACTATTGGTGGGTCAGAGTGTGACACAGGTCCACTGAGCAGAAGCCCGTTTCCCACAGTGCTTCTCCCTGAAGTCACAGGAGGAACATCTTCCTTGTTGCTTAGTCTCTTGGCAGGATGCAGTTGTGGGACTGAAGTACTCATTTTCTCCCTGACTGTACGTCAAGGACTGCTCACACATGACTGGTCACCTGCCTGCAGTCCTTCTCTCCAGTTCTCCAAGTTCAGAGTCCCAAATGATTACCCATACTGCTCTGTACATTATCCCACACCCTTCTCTCTTATCATTGCTATACTTAACAAATTCTCTCAATTTCCACTCTCCCGTGTGATTCAATTAGATTTGTGTGGATAATCTAGAATAGTGCAGTTATTGAAGGTCCATATTATTCTGTCTTTTGTTTGTGCATTTGCTTGTTTTGAGACAGGGTCTATATAGCTGAAGTCTGACTGACTCTCATAGTGTTACTCAAGTTGATATTAAACTCATAATCTCAGCCTACAGAGCTTTGGGATGGCCCATGAGCCCTGCCAAGTGAGCAGGCTTTGAGGTCTCCAGTCTTAATAACACCATCGACAGCGTTCATTTTACCATTCACACATGCACAGGCTCTGGAGATTAGAGGTGCAAACACTTTGGAAGAATTATAGTTGTGGTATCATTTTGTCTACCAATCATTAAACAGACCTAAACTAGGAGGAAGAACAACAAGTTTTCTTTATTGATAGACTAGATGGCTATCTAAAATACAAAGCATAAATGAGATAGAATACATATGTTGGAAAATATTTCTTAGAATGTCAGGGTTTTAAAGCATAACTAGATATTGATTTTTAACAGAAGAAAAACTTTACAGTAAAACCAAAGAGTTAAAATGATGCTGGACCTAAGAAAATCTGCTTAATCAAATTTAAGAGATTTAGTGGTGAAGAGATGGCCTAGTGGGTAAAGCACGCCTTGTGTAATCTGAGGGACAGAGTTTGGATCACCACAACCAAAATAAACTTTGACTGGACAGGTTGGTCTGCCTATAGTCTAAGGCTTCATGAGGCAAAGATAGTTTCCCAGGATAGACTGGGTATCTAGATTTCACACATCAGCAAGCTCCACATTCACATGAGAGACCTTGCCTCAGCATACAATATATAAAGACATCTAACATAACGATTACACTATGAACCATAGTATTACTGACAAAAACTGGGCAAAGGGCTGGCTATAATATATAAAAACTATCACCAAGTCATTGATCATAGGAGAAGGCTGATGGCTGGAGCCTCTGAGTCAGAAGTACTATCTGAAGGTAGTAGGATCACAAAGCAAGGAATAGAACTCCAAAATACAAGGCTTAAATATCAGGTAAATATAAAGAAAATTAAACAAAAAGGCATTTGGCTCCTATGAAAACAGATCACATATTTAACAATACCGCAAGATATTTCCAAACATGTTTTCTTTTCATGTCCTAAAAGTAACCAATTTAGATTTATTCACCAAGTAAGACTGGTTTATGATGCTTAGTGGGACGTGCTTGAACCAAGAGGATTCTACCAAGATTGGAAACACATAAAGCAAAGCTACATGCAAACTGGAAGAAGAACAAACACCTGTAGGTATCACCTTTATATCAGATGGAAAAAAATAGTCATCATTAAACCAGAATAGATAATATTAGAAAATGAACCGGCAGTAAGCATGACAGGGATGGACCTCTGGTGAGATCCAGAGGAACAGGCACTGCTTGCAGGATGAGAGGAGCCACACGCTGTGATCGCTGTGGTCTGTTCTCCTTGACTCATAAAAGACTAGCGTGTGATAGGAAAAGTCCCAGTAATATACTTAATAAAGGTGATTGGCCCCGGATAGACAACGACCTGGTGAAGGCAGGCCTCAGGGGAGCCTGAGGCTTCCTGAGGCTGCCCAGGAGCCAGGGCTTCAGCAGAAATGCTGCTCGTACACACTGCTGCCTGTCGTCTGACTTCACACAGAGATGGACACGTTGTATCAATTAGGAGATGCCCATCTGTTCTTGATTTATTAATTTTTCTAAAATTGTGAATGGTTGTTGAATGTTTCCAAATGCCTGTCAGCATCTATGGAGATGAGCCTAAAGTGTTTTCTTTAGATCTTTTAATGCTATGGATTAAATCGATATATTTCCTGAAAACCAACTCTATTTGTATCTGGAATAACCTTTGGTTATTATTAAATGATTGGATTTTTAAATGTACATTCTGAAATGTTTACTCGGTTTCTGTATAGAATTTACAGTAATCTTTGTGGTGGAACAAAGAGATATATTTGGATAAGAAATCATGACATGGATACATTATCCTCACTTGTCAAGTTTGTGTAATAGGAGTGATGCAATCAGATACCAGAGGAACAGAGACAAAATTTGGAAAAGATAACTCATTATCTGACAGTGCTATAGTTTAATGGATAAAAGAGAATCAGTTGAAGCCAGAATTAAAAACAAAAACAAAAACAAAAAACCCAGTATAGAGTTAGTTAATGGAGCAATTTAGTCAATCTCCACAGGGGAAGTTTCCCCACATAGTCTCCAAATATAAAATGAAGAATCATTTTGAGAGTAAATAAGCAACATCTCCTTGGATGAGCTTTCTAATACAGTTGACAACTAGCAAAGCACAGAGTACAGGAAGAGACAGACAGATAGACATGCCTGAAGGATTCAAGATCAAAGACCTTAGCACCAGGTAAACATACAGCCAACAAGCCTGACATGGTGGCACCATGTATTCTATTCCCAGACATTTGGAAGTGGAGGCAGGAAGATCAGGCCTACAAGGCTAGCCTTGGCTATAGAGCAGAGCCCAGGCTACATGAGACTCTGGCAAGGTGAGAAAAACAACAGCTGCAGCAGCAACAATAACAACGACAACAACAGAAAGCTAACCAATATTTTGGGTATTTAAGGCCATCGATCCTAAGGCTGACATGGAAGTTAAGTTTGTGAACTGTTACAGATTCAAGTGATCAAAAGTCAGTAGTTGATCGGTCTCTGTCCTTGGAATTGTTGTATCTTGCCTGGACTCTTCCTGTAAATGGCTTTATCTTCTTTCCTGGCAACCAAGATGTGAGCTGACAGGCCAGGCCCTACTCACTAGTGTGGATCAAGACTCCTAAACCATGACCTAAAAACCAATGTTTCATCCATTAGCTTGTTTCCCTTGGGTATTTTGTCACAGTGATAAGAAAATTCTTACTCACATGCTTGATGAACCTGTCTTGATTCAAGTAGCCAGGAAGACGATGACCAATCCCAAAAGAAATGGCTACCCAAAGAGGATACTATATCATCTGCCATATGTCAGGACTAGAAAATATTAGAGATTTGGATTTAGAAATCCCATTCCTTGGAATTTATTCTAGATACATCTTTTTTTTTTAAATAAAAATGCTCTTTTATTTTTTAATTACATATTTTGTTTATTTACATTTCAAATGTTATCCCCTTTTGCAGTTTCCTCTCTGAAAATCCCCTATCCCTTCCCTCTGCTCTCCAACCCATCCACTCCCACTTCCTGGCCCTGGCATTTCCTTGTACTGGGGCATAGAACCTTCATAAGACCAAGTGCCTTTCCTCCTATTGATGGCCAACTAGACCACCCTCTGCTATATATGCAGCTAGAGACATGAGTCCCACCATATGTTTTCTTTGGTTGGTGGTTTAGTCCCATGGAGCTCTGGAGATACTGGTTAGTTCATATTGCTGATCCTCTTATGGGGCTGCAAACCCCTTCAGCATCTTGGGTACTTTCTCTAGCTCTTCCATTGGAGACCCTGTGCTCTATCCAAAGGATGGCTGTGAGCATCCACTTCTATATTTGTGAGGCACTGGCAGAGCCTCTCAGGAGACAGCTATATCAGGCTCCTGTCAGTAAGCTCTTGTTGGCATCCACAATAGTGTCTGGTTTGGGTGGTTGTCTGCAAACCAGGAATGTGTGTCATTCTATTTCCTGGTATTTTCTCATGAAAATCAGACCAGCTCAAGTATTTAGCAATGGAATGCATGGAGTAATCATATCACAGATAGTGTGTTTGTGTGAGGTATGGCTCTTATTTCTGTATATGCGCATATGTGTGTATATGCTTGTGTGTGTGAATGTGAGTATGTATGTATATTTGTGTATATGTATTTATGCATATGTGTAGATGTGTGTGTCCCTGTATGTATGTATGTGGTGTTTGTGTATGTGTATATTTGTGTCTATGTATATGTGTGCATATGTGTGTGTGTATGTGTATACAACAGAGCAAATAAAATGACAATAAAATAGATAAATGTAAGGATACTACATGCTTCCGGATTGCAGAATGATAGTGTTAACATATCTATGTCAGACAAAGCAGAAGAAAAGCCTTGGGCACTTGGACCTTTTATATAAATAGAAAAAAAAATCATAAAAATCAATGGAAACCACATCAGCCCATGGATAACCAATCTTGAAGACAGAATACTCACATACCTTCCTTGTTGTGCAGGAATCACTGTAGCCACAACAGGTATTCAAACTCAGAGGACACGGGTACATCATGTACAGTATGAAGGGTGGAACTGGGAATCATTGTGAAGGGAAGACGATGCAGAAAGGCACATGCCACATTTCCCCCTCATCTGCGCTACTTGTGTTTTACACACACAGTGTAGAAACAGAGCAGGGCATATATTTAGGAAGAGGAGCATCAGGAAGACAGGGCCAGAGAAGGCAAGAGAATGAATACATGAAAAGTTCACAAGACACCCCAAAAAGCATGCAACAAGACCCATTATTTTGTCTAATAAAGATATCCCAATAATTTAATAGGAGTAAAAAGGACAAATCCCAAGACTGTACATTATGTAGTCTCAAAGTATATATTTCTAAAATGAAAACCTCTAGAAGAAGCCAGGTTAAAGCTATGCTGCTGGACTTGTGATTGTGTGTTTGTCATGACACTAAAAGCAGAGGAGTGTGTGTATGAGAGAGAGAGAGAAAGAGAGAAAGAGAGAGAGAGAGAGAAAGCCCCTTGAATAAGTTGGGCTGCACAGACTCACTCAACACCCCAACAATAACAATAGACAGAAAACACACCTGCCAAGATGTGCCTATCACATGTGGGACTGTGATAGGCAGCCTATTTTGGTTGAATGAGGCTTGCTCAGGTAAACCAGTAGAAAACTCTACAAGGGATGGAAAAGCAAGCCATGTTCCCAGAGTCAGGTGCCTGACACCACAGGGCCCCCAACTCCGTGGTTCTGTGACTATAAGTCACAGAGACAATGTCCCATTTTGGCTAGACTTTGGCATTCTGGCTAGACTCCACCTCCACAGCTACCTGAGTATAGCCAGGTATTCTCCTCCCCACAGTTACCTGGCAACAGTAAGATAGCCCAGCTGGCTAGTTTTGTGTCAATTTGACACAGCTTGAGTTATCACAAAGAAAGGAGTTTCAGTTGAGGAAATGCCTCCATGAGATCCAACTGTAAGGCATTTTCTCAATTAGTGATCAAGGGGGAAAGGCCCCTTGTGGGTGGGACCATCTCTGGGCTGGTAGTCTTGGGTTCTATAAGAGAGCAGGCTGAACAAGCAGGCTAAGCAAACCAGTAAAGAGCATCCCTCCATGGCTTCTGCATCAGCTCCTGCTTTCTGACCTGCTTTGAGTTCCAGTCTTGACTTACTTTGGTGATGAATAGCTGTATGGAAGTGTAAGCTGAATAAACCTTTTCCTCCCCAACTGCTTCTTGGTCATGATGTTTGTGCAGGAATAGAAACCCTGACTAAGACACTGGCCCACTATAAAAGGGGCTGCTTGGCCCCCTCCTTGCTTTCTTTAGCTCTCACCTTTCTTATTCTCTAGCCTTTCTTCTCTCTCTCCCTTACCCCCTCTCTCCACGTGGCCATGGCTGGCCTCCCTCCCTTTTTCTACCTTCTCTCTTTCTCCCTGCCTTTCTCTAATAAAGTTATAAAACCATAGACTGTCTCTGCTCATCAAGGCCCACTATGCTTGAACTATGGGATAGGCTTTCCCCTAACAAGCTGTGTCTAATCTCCCTCCAGAAGGCCTTCCTGTGCTCCAGCCATGGACAGGACCAAGGACTTTCGCCCACATGGGATGTGGGTTTTCCCTCACTCCCTCTTTCCCCCACACCCACTGCCCCACAAACACATACTTCCAGATCCTTATCTGATGTTGAATAATAACCATAAAAAAAAATCCAGCTCTTCCAGCTGGGATACAAACAGCAATGAGTTAAAACCGAATAAAAGGTTTGAGTAGACATTTCTCCAAAGAGAACAATGCAAGGCAAGAACGTGATGCAACTCTTAACATCACTTAGCAGAACAGAAACTATGTCAAGTCTGCCTCAAACTTATGAGGATATCTCCTACTTAAACAAAAGAAGGAAAAGTAAAACAACTGATTTTTAGCAAAGATGTGTAGGAACTGGCTCCCTCTGCACCATGGTGCTCAGAGAGAGAGAGAAAGAGAGAGAAAGACAGAGAGACAGAGACAGAGAGACAGAGACAGAGAGACAGACAAAGAGAGAGAGAGAAAGAGGGAGAGAGAGATAGAGACAGAGAGACAGAGAGAGAGAGTGAGGGAGAGACAGAGAGAGAGAGAGGGAGGGAGGGATAGAGGGAGAGAGAGAGAGAGAGAGAGAGAGAAAGACAGAGAGACAGGGACAGAGACAGAGAGACAGACAAAGAGAGAGAGAGAAAGAGGGAGAGAGAGACAGAGACAGAGAGACAGACACACACAGAGAGAGAGGGAGGGAGGGATAAAGGGAGGGAGAGAGAGAGAGAGAGTATTGACTGACCTCTCTGCTGACTGGGATGTGATAGGCTATCAGTGTTTCCTGCCTCTGTATTGATGTTCTACCACATTCCAGTTAGCAGAGGTCCAAGACAGCCTGACTGTAATCCAACTGACGACTGTAGGTCAGACAACCATGGAGCTGATGGTAAAGAGGCTCAGTCTATGGGCAGGAACAGATGAGATAGGATGAATCAGCTCAATGGAAAAGACAGGATTCCTCCTTTCTCTCCTTTCTGCTGTCTCCAGACCCTCTGTACACATAGCACAGAAGAATCTTTCCTATAATGGGAAGATGAGCTGGCTAGTGTTTTATAAACTTGATACTAGCTGGAGTTGTCTAGAAAGAGGGAAGCTCAACAGAGAAAATGCCTCTATCAGGTAGGCCTGTAGGCAAGACTTGTGAGGCATCTCTAAATTTATAATAATTGATGTGGGAGGACCCAGTCCACTGTGGGTATTTCACCTGTAGAGAGCTGCGCCAGAGCTGGTTCTGCCGCCATTCCAAGTTGGTGCCGACATCCTGTCACCACCCCCCAACCTGGGACAAGCAAACAAGTTCAGTGCGCATGTGCTTGTGACAAAGCCACGTAAGTCACCGCCCATCCTGGGGCGTAACTTGAGGTAATGGGCAGTCAGCCAATCCTGCCGACACATGTCACACTAAGGTGTATTTAAGCGGAAACCATTTTGGGCTCACTCTTTCTCCACATGGTGTAATAAAGGTATGCTTGTAGAAGGATTCAGGTGGTCCATGTCCGTTCTTGCCAGCGAGGCGGTAATGTGGGCATTTACATTCACCCCCTGAGAGGGTGGTCCTGGGCTGTATAAGAAAGTAGTCTGAACAAGTCCATGGGAGTATTCCAGTAAGCATCACTTCCCATGGCTTCTGCTTCAGTTCCTGACTTGACTCCTTTTCATGAGGGGCTGTATCATGTTGTAAGGTGAAACACCCCATTTCCTCCCCCAAGTTGATTTTGGTGAGAGTCTCGATCACAGCAGTAGAAAACAGCACAACAGGTGCAGTACAGGGAGTCTTCCCTCTGCTTTCCTAAAGTTTGTAGTTTATGTGCTCACAGACACACATGGAGCAGACACCTCATCCAGGTACCTTGTGGCCCAGGCTAGTTCACTTCATAAAACCATCAGAGTGTGAGCTTCCTGAGGTATGTAAGCACAGAACATCAGCACATCATGAGACCACTGTGGAAGCGTGTCTTCTTTGGGAGTTGCCCGAGGTTGGTGTAAGGGCACAGGGTGAAGTGGGAGAACATAGGCAAAAGAAAGGCTTCTTGGACAGTGGAAGCTGTCAAGCTCTAGGGATCAGGGGCAGCAGCAGAAGCTGAGAAACCAGCAAAAGTACTCTCCTCTGTGCCTTCTCTGCCTTCAGCTACACTAGGGCGTGTGTCTTCAATATTGCTGTTTCCCTCTGGCCATTCTCTTCTCTGACTGAAGAGTTCAGCTGCTCCACATGGGCACATTGCAATGAGGAAGATAGTGAACAGACCTGGGCTTGAAGGTCTGATGGAAAGAGAGTCCCCAGGTAGTGAGGATATAGCAGGATTAGCCCTGGGATGGGGATCTTGGCTATTAACAACAAAGTCTCAATAATTGCCTTGGCCCCTAGCAAGCATGACGCAACTGTAGGGTATTGTAGCTCAGTGTGACCTATGGAAAGAGGGCTCCTGTGGGTCCGGGAGTCAGGTGGGGGTGCTGTGAGGAGGGAGTGGGATCATCCTTCTTAAGGGGTTCACCTCTATACTCAGTGCACAAAGGCAACCCTGGAAGGGGGCCTCTCCTCTTTGTGGANATATACATATATAATAAAGCAACCTGCTCAGTCCATACACAGTTACTTGTATATTTTTACCCATTTAGTGTGCTGCTTACACTACTTTAATGGCTGCTGTTATTCATGAGATTAATGTTTCTAAGGCATTTATTTTTAAATCACTAAAACTACACACAAAGAAGTTCTTCAGAATACAGTGGGAACTTAGTGGCAACTGATATCAGAGCACATGTCTTTGTAGAACCTGAGTGGTCTATGTTTTAGCTTTAACAATCTTTCCCTTTTTGAAAATCACTTATTCATTTTTTTTCCAGGGACAAACCAATTTTATTTTAGGAAAGTGTCCAACCAGTTCGAAGTGTCAGAAACACAAAGGTTATTTACATAGTTGGTTCTAAAAGTACCATATCAGCAGCTCAGAGTAAGCCCTTTCTCCCGCGGCTGTGCTGCCTTTGTATGAACAGCCGCTGGTTTTAAGAGTCCTATAAAGTTCAATGAGTGCTTGCATAACATTCCATAAATTGAATTATCTTTGCATCAGTGGACAAAGCACAGATTAGCTTGGGGCAAAAGGTTGGGAAAGAATGAATCAAGTGCCCCAATGTCACATGCCACACGCTCTGGCCCCAAGGGCAATGCTCTACCTCCCTACAGCTGGTGTGTTACGTAACAGAGATGAACATATGAACTGCAATTTTCAAAGGGCCACAAAGATAAAACCATTGACGCAAGACTCTACCATCCAATTTCAGCCTTCCCTTCGCAATATGCAATAAAGAACTTTAATTCAGCTCTGTGACTGTGAGCACTTCTAGCCTTGGAGATAAATGGCCATGTAGCGCTTGCTGGCTATGTTAATATAAGGCATTGAATTGGAAGCCAGCGTGCTCATCCAGGCCAGGGTCACAGTGACTCTCTGCAGGACTGCTTTCCCTTAGTGTCCATTAACCAGGTCTGCCCTTCGTACAGTCAACCAGACAGAGATAGCGGTGGCTGAATTGCTTCCTGTACACCAAAATGTGGTTCTGACTGTCCTTTGCCTTGCAGAGGGAGTTTCTAAACAGATGAAGTACAAAAGACAGGTGAATAGCAGTATCAATAATAGGAGTGAACTCTGGGAGAAGGGATGTCCTATTAGTGATCCTAAGGAAAAAACAGATAGCAAAACTGAAGACCAGCTAAATCCAGGATGCAGACCAGTGAGCAAGGACGGTGCATTCTGGGTAATTATGACAATACGTCATGGGCCACGCACACCACAGTCAGAAGTTCCAAAACCTCCCTATCCAATGTTTGCCATGCGAATGACAACTAGAAATAATTACACTGGTTACAACCAAACCAGTGCCTAAAAAACAAATTCTTAAGGCTGGCAGGAACATTCGCATGATAACGCTGACTTCATAAATCTTGGCATGCCTGTTAAATTATTCATGCGGCATTCCATGAAAACATATGACATTATTTTTTAAAGAAAAAAAATGTATTCTTTGTAGCTCCGTGCAGCCACAATGCCACTCCCTGGGTTATTTCTCTGGATGCTGCCATCTAAATGCCGCGAATAAATTTTGCTTTATTCAATAAGTTCCGCTGTTGTTCCCGGCACCTCCTTGACGGCTTCTACAGCTTTGCTGCTATTGTATTACCTTTCTATTTTATTTCCCCCTCCGTCTTGACGTTCCTTTATACCTGCGGCGTGCTTCACGCACTTTCGCAATCTATCATTTCGGCTCTGAGAAGACGTATCTCCTGTCATCTGATCTTCCTTAGGTGCACTTGACTCTGTGACACCCGTATTTCTCTGAGTGACCTTTCTGATATAATTCCTCAGCACTACATCTTGAAAGTGCCTCCTGACAGATTTAGTCGGTGCCCTTTTAATTCCCACACGGGAAGCACCCTCCTTGTCTGCAGTGTGCCTTCTGCCAGCCCCGGAATGCCTGTGCTTCATAGATCCTAGGTAGCATGACAGTAACTCCTGCGTGTGTCTGTCCCCAGTCACCTTGCACATTTCTCCTTTTGGAATTGTCAGGTGACTTTTCCATCATTATTTGCCTAAAGAAATCTACAATCAGCCTAGAGTAAACATATAGAGACTGTCAAATAGCCCTCCTAGGTGGTGGGCTGATGGATACCTCACAGGGCTCCTCCTGATGCACTGGTATAAGGAATTATGTGTATCTGGTCACTCTGTTTCCTCAGGCTTTGTTTTCATTAACTTTCATTATTTTTGAGATATTCTTTTTTTTTTTTTTTGGTCTGACTCCACCCCCAACCCCAACCCCAACCCCAACCCCAAGTACATTGTAAAAGGTTTTCTCCTGGTTCCAGACCACATGACCACTCTTAATTTATTTTATTTTGTTTTGCTTTCATTTTTAAAAGTATTTATTTATGTATGTATATGAATGCTCTATCTGTATATATACTTTCCTGTCAGAAGAGGGCATCAGATCCCAGAATAGATGGTTATGAGCCATCACATGGTTGCAGGGAATTGAACGCAAGACCTCTGGAAGAGCAGACAGTGCTCTTAACCACTCTTTACAGCCATCTCTCCAGCCCCTACACTAGCAATCTAACATCATTCTGCCAAGGCTATATCCTCAGTATTGGTCATTTATCAAGGTGACAGGCATTATGCCCTGATGCCCAGATCTGGATAGTACATGAGCCTTCCCTGCTGAGTGTCTTAGGACAGGGGACAGGGGACCTAGTCCTCCTGTGCAGGTGCAGCTTCTCACGGGTGGCAGGCGCCACCCAAACCCCAAACTCCCACACAACCCTAAACTAAAAACCCATGTGCTCATTTCATGCTCCAGTCTAGGCCATTCACATTTTTAGCTTTTTGCAGTAAATTGTGGTCTGATGGCTCATGCCTGCCATCTCAACACCTGGAAGACTGTAAGTTAAGTGACTGTATTAGTAGCAGGAGGATGGCTGTGAGTTGAAGTTGGTTCACACTGTAAGTTAAGTGACTGTATTAGTCAGGGTTCTCTAGAGTCACAGAACTTATGGAATATCACTCTATATTGAGTCAATTTATTGTGATGACTTACAGTCTGTAGTCCAATTAATTGACTCAATCAGCTGTGAATGGGAAGTCCAAGAACCTAGTAGTTGCTCAGTCCCAGAGGCTAGTTGTTTTAGCTGGTTTTCTGAAGGTTTCTATAGATGTGCTGGCTAGTAAGTGCAAGCAGTCAAAGAAGAATGAGACTTCCTTCTTCCAATGTCCTTATGTAGGCCTTCAGCAGAAGATGTATACCAGATTAAAGGTGTGTACTACCACACCTGGATCTGGGACTTGCTTATCCCAGGATGACCTTGAACTCAGAGATCTCCTTGCCTCAGTCTCCTGGGATTAAAGGCATGTACTACCTCACCTGAGCCTAAGCTTTTCCATGGCCACTATACCTCAAGTTCTCCATGCCAAGATCCAGGTCAGAAACTTGTATCTTCCAGCCTCATAATCTGAATTGGTAAGCCCTCCAATTTTGGATTGTAGTTCATTCCAGATATAGTCAAGTTAATAACCAGGAATAGCCATTACACTGTCTGAAACAAAACAAACTAAACCAAAATAGCATCAACAATCCTACAGACATGTCCAGTGCTAATCAGAAGGAATCTTCACCCACATAGCATTGCTCTTATTCCATAAGTAGTTTCACAATTGGTATATGCTTTTGGATCTGGTGAATATGTCAGTGTCAAGAGGACATCACAGGGCCTGAGACCTAAGGCTATTATACAATTTTCCCAGCAAGATGTGCATATGCAGAAAATTCACATGGTCTGTGGATTGCTATGTGCCCACATTGGTGTCAGACTTTGGCTGTGACTACAATACACTGGAGCTCTTTAAGCAGTGGGCCAGTCAGCTATTGCAAACTTCAGATACCTGCACCAATGCTTGAGCAAGGCTAGGAATGTAGAGCCAAGACCCACCATGCTTTCCAGGCTTCCACGTCTGCTGCTTCCCTTGATTCTTGGCTCCTCCATCTCTAAGGCAAGGGCAAGAGACCAAGACCTTCTGCAGCACATTGGTCTGGACCTCTCTTTTATTATCTCTTTCAATTTTAAGGACTCTCAGGTCATAAGGAGCCTCTGTGGATCATGAAAGCATGCTGTGACCTATGACTTGGTGAAGATGTCCCAAATACCTCATCCGTTGTTTATGTGGTACAGTGTGGCAGAGAATTTAGGAGGACCTGTTAGAGGTAAAGCCCTTAACAGACTGAGAATGTGAAGAGAATTGAGGGATGTCTCTTGGTACACCCTTAGCTCCCTCATGACGGTGATGTAGAAGCCTGTTGTTGCCCAACCCAGATTCCTTGGCTTCCAGTTTAGCCACAAGCTCTCTTCCTTCTTGATTTCCCTGTTTTCAACTTTCTGCAGCTGGGAATTCCTGCATTGAAGACTGTGAGATAACTTGGTCTTGCAACTTTTCAGCTTCAACTAATTTATTATAGTTTTTTTTTTAATTAGACCAGAATGCCATTGAACAGAATGTATTTATAAGTTACAGTAATTGTTTTGCATACCATACAAGTCAGGGTACAGAAAGAAATGAGGCAGGCCAGTGGCTATTTGAAACAGGAAGGAGGACTCACCAAAGCACTTACAAACATGGAGATGGAGGAGGAGGGAGGAGTACTTTCTGCCATTGGCAATTCCAGGAAAAAGGTTCTGCATGGAGTATCAGGGAAGAATGGATTCCACAGGTTGGAGGAGCAGCTGAGGAAGGCAAGCAGGCAGGAAAGACAGAGAAGGAGACACTCTTGTTACCACAGTGGGAGCAGATGTGCATTTGAATTAGTAATCTAGTGCCTTGGACCCATGAAGACAGCCTCGTGGGTCTTTCGTCACTTTGGATCTAAGATGATCCTAGCTTCAGATTTCTTCTCCTGTGGGCACCCTTAGATGTGAGTCTTTGGTGCCCGATGTTCAGGACTTTTCAGAGATGTTGGATGCATTGTGGAAAGAGAAAACTGACTGTATTCAACTTCCTTATGTTTTTCTGAGTTGTATTTTGAGCCAACATATTCTCTATTTGAAAATGTTTCTTACACTCTAGAAAATTATGTTTCCTCTTCTTGTAAAATTGTAATGTAAAGACAGATATGATAGTTTAAATAATCTTTATCCCATGACATTTAAACCCATGTTCCAAGGCACGAATATGTACAGACACATACATGAAACAAGATGTTTAACAACCTATCAGAAATAAACAGGAAGTAAACAAATAAATAAAAACATATATGTAGCTGCAGCTCCTCCTCCCATGCGTGCAAGCAGATCTTTCTGGTTTGGTGTACCCCTTCTTTTAACATTATCCCAATGTATAATCCTTGTGTTGGATTCCTTCAATCTGTGTATCTAAAAGTATCGGTTTCACTGAAGCTTCTGAAAGACACTTTACTTGTACTCTGTATCAACGGTTTTGTTTTTCTCTCCCCAGCCAAAAGAAGCTGACTTCACTGCAGTGATTCCATCTGCTTCTCCGTACACCATATGGCTTGTGTCTAGGCTTTGACTTTAGTTTTATTAGTATATTTGAGCATGCTGATTACAGTATAATTTGACTGTGGTTGTTGTTGTTGTTGTTGTTGTTATAGTTCTTATAGTTGGGATTTATTGAGATTCTAGATCTATTCATTGGTGGTATTAAAACATTCTTTCATTTTTATACACATGTGTGGTGTAACAACATGTACTTGTGTATGTGTGTGTAGTGCCCAAGGAGATCAGAAGAGTGCATTAGATCCTCTAAAACTGAATTAGAGACCACTGTGAGCCATCACATAGGTGCTGGGAAATGAATCCAAGGCCTCTGGAAGAGCAGTCTGAGCTGTCTCTCCAGCCCTCAATGTTATCTTTTTCATCATAGGATTTTACTCTCCATTCCTGTTCTCAGAAAGTCTAACTCCTCACCTGGTTTTATGTTTGCAGTGTGTTTGGAATCTATTCTTTTTCTGTTTCATTTCATTTAGCATCTTTTACAGCTTGATCAACTTTGGCAAATATTTCTTCTTGGGAATCTGAACTGAAATTAATGCTGGATAAATAATATTTATGTTGGGTTTGTCTCTTGAAGTTCAATTTATTTATAACCTCTAAATATCTACTTCAATTTCAGTGTGTGTGTGTGTGTGTGTGTGTGTGTGTGTGTGTGTGTGAAATACAATTTCAGAAGTTACAAACTTCTGCATTAGCAAGTTTTAACATCCAAGCAATTTCTGGTAACTCTTGTATGTTATTTTAATTTTTCTTATGGTCATAATTTCATCTTCTTATGTTTGTTAGTATTGGGTGAGTTTTATACGTTTGTTGCTAGAGTTCTGTTACCTACTAACACCCCTGATCTGCATGGACCACGTTGTATTTTAACATCAGTTTGCTCCCCTCAGGTCTTCTTTTGACAGTTTGTTGCTGGGCCTGAACCACTAATCAGTGCACGATCTGTTTTTTTTTGTTGTTGTTGTTGTTGTTGTTTTTGTTTTTTGTTTTCTGCTCATACAAAAGTTTCCAAATGATGCAACCAGGGCTGGGGATTCCTGGTTTCCTCACCTGCTGGATGCAAGTAGACAGCTTATATATACACTGGACCTGTTCTTTTTCTCTCTCTTTTTTTTTCATTTAATTTTCATTTTTATTTATTGACTTTACATCCTCCTCATTGCCTCCCTCCTGGTCACCCTCTCTCATTCCCTCTCCCATTCCTCCTCTTCTCCTCTGAGTGGGTGGGGTCCCCTAGGTATTCCCTCACCCTGGCACTTCTAGTATCTGCAAGGCTAGTGGCTTTCTCTCCCTCCCACTGAAGCCAAACAAGGCAGCCCAGCTAAACCAACATATCCCATGTACAGGCAATAGCTTTTAGGATAGCCGCCCTCCATTCCAGTTGTTCAAGACCCACATGACGACCAAGCTACACATCTGCTACATATGTGTGGGGAGGCTTAGGTGCAGCCTGTGTGTGCACTTTGACCAAGCTACACATCTGCTTCATATGTGTGGGGAGGCTTAGGTGCAGCCTGTGTGTGCACTTTGGTTGGATGCACCTGTTCTTTGGCTTTCCTGCTGTGCCGATTCCCTCACTGTGCTCATCTCTGAAGACTTCACTCTTCTCTCTCTTGCTTGCTCCCTGTTCTTCTAAACTGAAGGCAGTTTCTTTCCCTATATATTCAACTGTCTCAGTCTATGAGAGAGAGAGAGAGAGAGAGAGAGAGAGAGAGAGAGAGAGAGAGAGAGAGACCTAGTACTAGGTTCCCATCCCTGACCCCTGGATTGAAAATTCCAAGGGCAGTGAGACAACCTCAGATCTCATCTGTCTTATACTAAAATCTCAGAGGTCTACATGGCCTGCTGAATTCAGTATAGCTTGCCATTTAAATGTTCTCAGATTTTTATCCAAAATGACGATGCTGTTTTCTGTTACTACATCTCATTTGGAACTGAATTGTGTAAAAAAAAAAAAAAAAAAGAAAAAGAAAAAAAGTGCCTTTGGAGATCAAAGTCCTGCTCTGTGAGTTAATAACTAAGTTCAATTAAAAAAAACTCCAGGACAACAGGCAAACCAGTTACTATGCCTGGACCATGTATTTTCTCACCACACAACCTGTTCTAACGTTGCAGCAGGCTAGATTGGGGGTGTTTGAAAATGTCAACCAAGGAGCTCCTCCTCCAATCACAGTTCTGTCTGCCAGACTTCTGCAGCACCTCTGACAAATCAAACTTAATGTGAACTGGTCTAAATATGGTCGGGCTTTTGTATTTCTATATATTATTTCCTGTATTTGGCTACTTACTACATTTTAGTGTTTTCACTTTATTAATATTTTCTACTATAGTTTCTTCAGCAGGAAGTTGGATACAAAGTCTCCAAGTCATACATCTTCTTTGAAACTAAGTTATATATTGTAAGTATAGGGAGATATATATTTCCCTAGGTGCTGGGGTTTGTAATGACCTATACATTGATTTAAAACAAAGAACCACTCTAGAGAATCAAACTACATGCAAACCGAGTATTTCCTGTCCACAATATTTAGATGTTTGGATTGTTTGGTTTGTGGCCCATTTAATTAACGTCTTTAATTATAAAAAAATAAATTAAGACTAAATGGAAGCTAAGCTCCCTGAGAGTTTGCTTTAGCAGGTTAGGACTTCAGGATTCTGTTCTGCTCTGTTGCCCTGCAGACCGTGGCAAGGATTTTAATGGTGCTCTCTTATGCAAAGGGTGCACCCTACAAGTAAAACACACCAAGATGGGAAAGGTACACTTTGTACCTCAGGAAGGTTGCATTCAGAGGCACAGAGAACTTAGGTTATAATAACATCTGAACTGATCGGGGTGGTGGGAATGTCGTAGTACTGGTTCCAGAGGGGACCCAGGTGAGTAAGCAGTGAGGTGATTTAGGGCGTCATCCATCACTTCCTGCCTGTCATTTAAGCAGGCCATCTATATGCATGGTGGGACCACGAGGGGAGGCAGGAGGCCTGATTTATGGGTGAGGGCAAACACCTGTGGGTCCAGCAGCTCAGAAATTAGCCACAAGTAGCATATTAGTGGAGCCCATCAGGCACGGTTCAGGATCTCAGCCTCTTGATTTGCCCATAAATAAGTTTCTACATGGCTACCCCGAGGCCTTCTAGTGATTAACGGCCTTGACCTAACAGTGGAATACACAGATTGAGCAGCACATTGGGGCTTGCAGGTGCACACTGTAATCACACTATCTCAAACTTGACTGTCCCTGGGCTGAAGGGCTGCAATGGAGGGGGATCCTGTTAAGGCGGCTTTATCAGAAGTAACAATTTACCTGTCATTCTCCAACCCTGTCATTACCTTGACAACCTTGTAGCGGCTGCCCCATAACTACTCATCAACCATAAAACATTTTCTCCTTTGGTGCCCAGTGTAGATGTGGATAGAACCTGTAATTACAGCCACACCTACTAAGGCTTAATGTTTTGATGTTTTCCTATATCCTTTTGTACTGGGGAGACTTTTTCATAGTTTATTATTCCTTAATGTTTATCTGGAATATTTCTTCACATTATGTTCCATTTTTGGTCTAGTCTAATCTTAGCTTTATGGGACATACAAGGATCAGAGTGGGATAAGGACATACCTGATATACTGTTAATAAAATGTCCATGCCAGGGGTGACACTTCCTTCTCTCTTCACTGAAAATGGAAAGGAAGTTGGATAAGAGAGAGAAGGATGTAATAGGAATCCTTTGGAAGTCTGAGATTTAATGAAAGGAATTTACATAAGAGATGAGGGTCAGACAATTCATCTCCATCGATCAGTGGTTCTAGAGGTCTTCCATGTTGTGACCCTTTAATAAAGTTCCTCATGTTGTGGTGATAAAATTAATTTTGTTGCTACCTCATAACTGTAATTTTGCTACTGTTATGAATTATAATGAAAACACCTGTTTTCCAGTGGTCTCAGGTGATTTCTGTGAAAAGGTCATTCAACACCTCACAGAAGTCATGACCCACAGGTTAAGGACTGCTGATCTGGAAGGCATTGAAAAGGTGCAAACAAGTATAATTATGCCAGAGGAGCCTTCACTTCACCAGGAAAACCAATGCTATTTCCTATTATTCATGAGTTTCTGACTCCTAGACCGTTGTATGCTTTACATGTATCTCCTAAAATTCTTACATAACATTGGTTATGTTAAGAGAGGTGGAACGATGACACATTCCATCATCTCCTCCTGTTGATGCTGGATTTATCATTTTAAACTTTGCCAGCAAAGTTAAAAACATCTCCAAGCTGCTTACAAACACCAACTCTAAAGGTGCATTGAACGCATTATTACATTTAGCGCCATAGAAGGAGGGAGCAGATGGGCTTCCAGAGCAAGTGGGTGGCATGTGTGATTGATGTCTGAGAGTTAAGCGAGAGGAACGATTCAAAGCCTGTTGGAAAAGTGAAACTTTACCTGAAGGGTTTTCGTAAACAGACCCGGAGACTGCGGAGCTAAAGGTAACAGAAGTCAGGGGGCTGAGTTAGGTGCCTGGGGACAGTGCCACCACTTCTGGGAAAAGCAAGTTAAGAGGTTGCTGAAAGATAGTCAACTAAGTAAGTGTATTTCCATTTGTAAGTTAATAAATTCAAGAGAAACCCAGCTGAGATCTGAATGCTCAGCCTGCTCAGGGTGAGAGTTACATTTTAAACCAAACAGGGCTCCATCAATGATGGCCCTTAAGGCAGGCAGTGTCCCATGAATTGCAAATGTTGAGGCTAATAGCTTTCCCAGGAGTTTGCTTCCTGTTAGGGCCCTTCCATGCCTTCATCCACTTAAGTGTGGAAAAGCCTTGCAGTTGTGAGCTCAGAGCTCAGTGCAGGGTGTTTTCCACATTACTGCTAATATGGAAAAAGCACAGGTATGGCATCTGTGTTGTTTATCATAATATCCATGGTAGTTAACTGCCTGTCACCTTTGCCCCTTGCAGCTCTTCTCTTCCCTGAGCTCCTAACCCTGCCCATGCCTTTTCAATAGTACCAGAGTCAAGGAGAGCATCCCGGTGAGTCCTCTGGCCTCTCTCCAGGACTATGACTTTCAATGAGTAATCCAAATGCCAATGTCCCATGACAGAACAGAGACTAAAGAAAGCCAACTGGATTAGATGCCTTTCTCACTACTGTAATACAACATACCCAAAATGCACCTTAAGGGGAAAGTTCTGAGTTTGGCTCAGGGTCTGAGGAGATGTAGGCCATCAGGTGGGAAGATGCATCAGGGCAGGAGCTGGTTCACATCTGGGTGGTTTAGGAGGCAGACAGGTGGCTGGAAGCAGGTGCTGTCCTCTCAAACTTAATTCTTTTTTTTCAATATTTTTTATTAGATATTTTCTTAATTTACATTTCAAATGCTATCCCGAAAGTTCCCTCCCCCCTTCCCCCGCCCTGTTCCACTGCCCACCCACTCCCACTTCTTGGCCCTGGCGTTCCCCTGTATTGGGGTATATAAAGATTGCAATACCAAGGGGCCTCTCTTCCCAATGATGGCCGACTAGGCCATCTTCTGCTACATATGGAGTTAGAGACACGAGTTCTGGGGGTTCTGGTTAGTTCATATTGTTGATCCTCTTCTAGGGTTGCAGACCCCTTCAGCTCCTGGGGTTCTATCTCTAGCTTCTCTATTGTGGGCCCTGTGTTCCATCTTATAGATGACTGTGAGCATCCATTTCTGTACAAGACAGCTTTATCAGGGTCCCTTAAGTAGACACTCACTGTCCTATTCATTAGTGTCTGAGTTTAGTGACTGATTATGGGATGGATCCCCCCTGGTGGGGTAGTCTCTGTATGGTCCATCCTTTCATCTTAGCTCTAAGCTTTGTCTCTGTAACTCCTTTCACGGGTATTTTGTTTCCTATTCAAAGGAGGAATGAAGTATCCACGCGCTGGTCTTCCTTCTTGATTTTCTTGTGTTTTGCAAATTGTATCTTGGGTATTCTATGTTTCTGGGCTAATATCCATTTATCAGTGAGCGCATATCCAATGACTTCTTTTGTGATTGGGTTACCTCACTAAGGATTATATCCTCCAGATACATCCATTTTCCCAAGAATTTCATAATTTCATTTTTTTAATAGCAGAATAGTACTCCATTGTGTAAATGTACCACATTTTCTGTATCCATTCCTCTGTTGAGGGACATCTGGGTTCTTTCCAGCTTCTGGCTATTATAAATAAGGCTGCTATGAACATAGTGGAGCATGTGTCCTTTTTACCAGTTGGAACATCTTCTGGGTATATGCCTAGTAGAGGTATTGCAGGATCTTTTTGTAGTACTATGTCCAATTTTCTGAGAAAATGCCAGACTCACTTCCAGAGTGGTTGTACAAGCTTTCAATCCCACCAGCAATGGAAGAGTGTTCCTCTTTCTCCACATCCTCACCAGCATCTGCTGTCACCTGAATTTTTGATCTTAGCCATTCTGACTGGTGTGAGGTGGAATCTCAGTGTTGTTTTGATTTGCATTTCCCTGATGATTAAGGATGTTGAACTTTTTTCAGATGTTTCTCAGC